>ML662497.1:1625224-1807524 GCA_007570785.1 Antilocapra americana
ATTCCATTGTGTATATATACCACAGCTTTCTTATCCATTCATCAGTTAGCACAATATTTTAAAGGTTCATTCATGTTTAGTGTATGTTAGAATTTCCTTCCTTTTTAAGGCTGGATGATAATCCATATTATGTATATACCACATTTGTTTATCCATTCATTTTGGGGGATGAAGAAAGAATATTTTTATCAATTACTGTTTGAATTTTGTCTCCCCTTGGTGTCTGTGGCAGAGTTGGCTGGGAGATGATCATTTTAACGTCCTTTTGCTATAGTGTAGGGTTGCTGGACAGCATCGCCCAGATAGAGATTACATTTCCTGGTCCTGTTTATGTCAAAGTGGGCCTCACAACTAGTTATTGTCAACAATGTGGGAGGAAGCGATACATCACTTCTGAAGTGATCCTCTAAACACCTGCTGGCAGGCTAACTCCAGGGCAGCTTTGAAACCATGAGAAGGCAGAGCCCCAGGGAGAAATAGCCTGAGTCACCGCCTTGAGGAAAGTCTCCCCCGAGAGCCTTCCTGTTGGGGATCACATTGGATTTTGTTAAGCCTCTGTGTCAAGTCTCTGTGATTTGGGGGCTCTTATTCAACTCAAATGGCTTTCTTGGTGGCTCAGTGGTAAAGAACTCACCTGCCAATGCAGGAGACATGGGTCAGGAAGATTTACTGGAGAAGGAAATGGCTAACCACTCCAGTATTCTTGCCTGGGAAATCCCGTGCACAGAGGATCTTGGCAGGCTACTGTCCATGGGTCGCAAAAGAGTCAGACACAACTTAGTGACTCAACAACAAGCAACCCTCACACAGCTTTTAAGACTCACTATTTTCAAGTTTCTTTTCCTGCCTTTCCAGTTCTTTCCTATTGTCCACTGTTGACTTTTACCCTCTGCCTTAACTCTTGCTTTTCAGCTGCCAGGTCACATTTTACTTTTTTTTTTTCATGGAAGGGCATTTTAGTTTAAATCTAGTGGTGTATACATGTCAATCTCAAACCCACTCCACTTTTTAGTAGTGCCTGTATCAATCCTTTCCTACCTAAGTACTCTGCTATGATTTAATTCAGCAGACAGACCAAGGAGTATGTCAAGCCAGCTGAAAGCTGGAATGCTAGTCTATAAGAGATGCATAAAGTTTATTGGAAATTTTGTTTATACTGATAATTTTTTAAGGACAACCCTGCACTAGCTGGAGTGAGGGCTGAGACCTTCATGGAATCTGCTTCAGTAACAGCAGGTGGTCTCTAAGCTGCCTAAGGAAGCAGGTGGGTTGTGGGTAATGCAGGCTGGGTGCTTGCTGAGTGGGGATTAGCACTCAGCTCCTCTATACAAATGTGGAGCAAATGTGAGAAAATAACAGTTTATGGGGGTAGTTAGACAACTCATGTTCCCCACGTATCTTAGTCTGGCCCTGAGTTCAGGCCAGCAGTTTTTCTTTCTCTTTCTGAGCTATTACATTTAATTCCAGATGGATCTGCCATTCATTTTCCTCCCTGCCATCATGTTATCTTTGCCTTAAAACTCTGAGGTTGCAAATTGCCTATGGTCAAATTCCTTTGAATGGATCTGATACGCCACGCACTGGGAAGAGAGCAGGAGAGAAAAACCATTTAAATAGTTCAGGCTATCAGTGCGAATTTGTTGTATAATGTGAGGAGCTAAAATCAGGTGCTCTGTGATAATCTAGAGGGATGGGATGGGTTGGGAGGTAGGAGGAAGGTTCAAGAGGGAGGGGACATATGTATACCTATGACTGATTCATGTTGATATATTACAGAAACCAACACAATACTGTAAAGCAATTCTCATCCAATTAAAAATGAATAAATTTAAATAAATAGTGCAGGCTATGATGCTACCATCCCACATCACGAGCTCATACCAAAAGATGAGGAGATGCAGAAGACATGAGTGTGCTATGCCTGGCTGTTTCTCATCTCTGAATCTTTACTCAGGTTGTCCCTTCTTCCAGAATTCCAGAAGACTATATACTCATCTCGTAAGTCTTAGTTCAAGAGATACCCTTTCTGTGAAATCTCTTCTGACAAATCTCCTCATGTCCCCCTACCTCCACTCCCTCATTATCAGTTCTTTTCTGTAATTTTCTTCCTTTCCATATCCAGGCAGTGGTTGAAGCATAAAAGCTTAGATTTTTCCAGCATTTAATCAGGTCCCATGGAAGTGTAAGAATAATTACTGTGATATTGTTGTTGTAAGGGAAGTTATATACATCTTGGTTACAAAGAGAGGCACTGGGGCTCTATGGTTTATGTTATGTGCACACATGTTTAGTAATTGCTCCCCAATGGACCCCAAGACTGCCAGCATGTGGAGAAGAGACCTGTCCTGTGGCCTAAACATAAGAGTTTGAATGTTTCCTTTGGGAGGGGAATGCCCATTTATCTTTTCCTCTTCCTGAATCCCTTTATTCATCTGGGTGCAATCAATCATCTTTTTGTTGAAAATAAATAAATTAAATGCCTTACAGGGCATTTAGTTTGCAATTGAAGTAAAGATAGAGGAAAATTATTCTTTCCGTCCACGTTTTGACAGGAAATCTCTGCCTTTCCAAATGTGACCCAAAGACCTACTAACCTGAAAGTGGTTGGTTTGAACTTTGTAGCCAAAATAATTACTTAAAAAATATCTTTGGTGAGCACACTAGAAGTACATCACCACCTGCTGCCGTTGCTATTGTTTAATTAATCGTCTTCAGGTGACAGGGCAGCAAAACTGGACCAATAAGCACAAATATGTGAAATTAATAACAATCTTGAGATGCATGAGTTTTATTCCACTAAATGGTCATTATAAAACTATGGTTTTGAAATTTTATAAGCAAAGAAGACAGCTGTGAATAAAACCTCTGTGTGGGCTTTACTTACCTTGAGTTCTACCACTAGCTCTGACTTTCCAGCTACACTCCTTTGTTATTGAACAACAGTGTACCTTACACATAGATTTGGTACTAAAAAGAGATGCTTACTCCCCTGTTTAAGGGTTTTTGCTTTAGGGGAATTTTTTTTTTTTTTGTGGAAGTGGTCAGACAATGAGGTAGCATGGCTAAATGGTTCTTTCTTTTTAAAAAGACTTTACTTTTTAAAAATAGAATTGGAAGAAGAGTATAGAGATTTCCCATATATCCCCTATACTTGTACATGCATTGCCCCCACCGTTACCAGCATCCCTCATCAGTGATCGAACCCAGAGCTTCTGGATTGCAGGTTCAATCTCTGGGTCAGGAAGATTGCCTGGAGAAGGAAATGGCAACCCAATCCAACATTCTTGCATGGAAAATCACATGGACAGAGGCTATGTCCTCTGTCCCCTGGCAGGCTACAGTCCATGGGGTCACGAAAGAGTCAGGGATGACGTAGCAACTAAACAACAACAACATATATTATCATCCATTCATCCAAACCCATTGAATGTACAACATCAAGAGTGAGCCCTTAGGACTTTGGATAATTATGAGATGTCACTATAATAATAACCTCATCTGAGGTTAAAAATGTACCATTCTGTTGGGGGATGTTGATAATGGACATGTCAATCTTCAGTTCCAGGGTTGATGTGTCCCTGTTTCTTTGAGGCCAGAGCTGGGAACTGTGGCAGTTTATGTAATGACTATGGTCTGGTCATCATGTAGTTAACTTCTACCCGTTAGGAGTTTCAGTATCTATAAGAAAACTCACAGGACATGGCTTAGAATATTATCTACAGTCCTTGAGAATGAACTAAAGATTCTTGACTATGTTTAGTGACTAAACTGGGCTTCCCTAGTGGCTCAGACAGTAAAGAATCTGCCTGCAATGCAGGAGACCCTTGTCCAATCGCAGGGTCAGGAAGATCCTCTGGAAAAGGGAATGGTTACCCACTCCAGTATTCCTGCCTTGAGAATTCTATGAACAGAGGAGTATAATGGGCTACAGTCCATGGGGTCACAAAGAGTTGGACGTGACTGAGCGACTAACACTTTCACTGTCCTTCACTTTCAATGACTAAACTATTATTATTTAGTCTTATTGGACTGTTTGCCTTTGTTTTTGCATTTTCTCATTTCTTTGATTAAAGTTATCCTTTGGTTAAGATTTTCCCACAAAGTCAAGCAGAGAACATAATGGGAAAGGACCACAGAGTCTTGCTCTGTTTCACTATGACTATCCCTTGGTGGGATTTTGTGTGGACATTAGTTTTCAACATCACTTTGCCAACAAAGGTCCTTATAGTCAAAGCTCTGGTTTTTCCAGCAGTCATGTAAAGATGTGCGAGTTGGACCAGAAATAAGGCTGAGCACCAAAGAAGTGATGCTTTCTAACTGTGGTGCTGGAGAAGACTCTTGAGAGTCTCTTGGACTGCAAGGAGATCAAACCAGTCAGTCCTAAAGGAAATCACCCCTGAATATTCATTGGAAGGACTGGTATTGAAGTTCCAATACTTTTGCCATCTGATGCAAAGAGCCGACTCATTGGGAAAGACCCTGATGCTGAGACAAGAGGGCAGCAAATGATGAGATGAATAGCATCACTGACTCACTGGACAGGAACTGGAGCAAACTCCAGGAGATATCGAAGGACAGGGGTGCCTGGCATGCTGCAGTCCATGGAGTCACGAAGAGTCAGACATGACTTAGTGACTGAACAACAATGAAGGAAATTTTCAACTTATTTAGGAAAATACCTAGGAGAGTGATTGCTGGGTTGTATGGTAAGAGTATATCTAATTTTGTAAGAAACTCTGGAACTGTCTTCCAAAGTGGCTGTGATATTTTGCATTCCCCCCAGTAATGTATGAGAACTCCTGTGGCTCCACATCCTTGCTGTATCTTGGTAGCTAGACATGATGTACTAGGTGAGAGAAAATGTTGTCAAAGCATCTTTCACAATATAGTGGTGAGGTGTGGGGGAAGGGGAAGTGTTCTAAAGTCTCTGATTAGGTTTCAGTCTTTAATGAGCCTGTGCCTCTGGAGTGAGAACTTCAGAAGTGTTTCTCATTTTTCTCTCCCTGCCTAAGCCCAGACAAAATGACTAGAATAGGCTGGGGTTGAGTATTTTCCTATATTCACATGGAAGGCTAGGGGTGACTGGAATTAGATAATGTTCTTCCCTCAGAGCAGTTCAACTCTAATAATACCCCAGCAGGTTAGGCTCTGGTTAACTAGCTTCCCCTGAGAAGTTCATAATGCGGATAACTTTTATGGTTAAAGGTAAAGAACCTAAGACCACATTTATTCTCAAGCCTTACTCTATGCTGGAAAATCAAAGGTTGAAGTGTGCTATTTAATTGTTTAGTCACTAAGTCTTGTCCAACTCTTTTTCAACCCCATGGACTGTAGCCCGCCAGGTTCCTCTGTCCATGGGATTCTCCAGGGAAGAACACTGGAGTGGATTGCCATCTCTTCCTCTAGGGGATCTTCCCCATCCAGGGATCAAACCTGAGTCTCCTGCATTGCAGGCGGGTTCTTTACCACTGAGCCACCTGGGAAGCTATGTTATTTGATTAGAAAAATCTCATAATTTGTGTTTGTTTTCCTCTTAACACTGGTTTAATTACTCCTGGCCCCAACATAGCAGAGCCGCATTTTTTAGTGGGAAAAGATATTAAACTGGTAAGAACAGAAACTATACGTGATTCTAGTGAAAAGGTCAAGAAGTGATGGGAAAAGATTTTAATTTCCTCTTCGTGGTTCATAAAACAGCCCACTTACCCCTGGTGGAATTTTTTCTCCCTCACTGACAAGGTAGCCACAAAATTTCCTTCCTCAAAATCCTTGGTTAGTAAATGGTGTAATATGGAGTTTGCAGCTGGCAAGTGGAAAGGGAATTGCCCACTACTTTGCCCTGCCATCTTAGGAGTAAGCCTGCACCTCAGCTCTGAGATTTCACAGGCATGGAGGGACCCTCAGCTTCTTCCATTCAGAGCTTCTCCTCTTTCTCCTCAAAATTGCCTCGATGAGGTGATTGACCCTCAGTCAAGACTGGAGATGAAGCTTGAAGAGCAAGTGTGCCCAGGGCAAATGCTTTTTGTTCTTATCCCTAGGTGTAAATGCTTAAAAACAGATTTGTAGTCAGAACAATGAGGAAGTAGGAGAAAGCTGGCTAGTGTGGGGAAAGGGAAATGGGACTTTCCCCGCAAGAAGATTCTGAAATATGGACTGGGGGAGGGGAGAGGACTTACAGTGGCTTCCTCACAATTTTAACCCAGTCTCACCTTTCACTAACACTGAGAAAGTACTTGACAGACACCTTGGGTGTCTCCCAAACAACTCCATCAATGAGACTTCCTCCCCTCTTGTTTCCGTCACTCACACATGGATTGCTCTTCCCTGCCTAGGAAGGCAGTGAGTTCCTGGGTGTTGCTGACTACTGAGAGAAGAAAAGAACCCAGGGCATTCAGCTGCTGCTAAGAAAGGTCATTCCTTTGTTTCCACATCTGGTTTCATTTTGTGCTTTCTGAGAAAATGCCATGTGTAGAAGAAATGACCCCCACTTCCCCTGAAGGAGAGCATCGTGTGGAATAGTCAACAGTATGAGGGCTTTCTGTGCCATTCTTGGTTTCCATTGGCTGATGACCCAGAAAACTAGAGGCATCCTTGCATTTATGACGCTGGTTTCTCTCGTGCTCTGAGGTGCAATGAAAGCTAACTACTTCTCTAATTACTTCCTTATGCCTCTACACCTCTTTAAGGACTAAGGGGCCATTTCCTTTTCTAGTTTAAATTCATTCCAGAGTGTCTTTTCACTGTTTGATTAGAATGCTTGTTAAGTATATTTTACTTGGCAAATAGAGTGTCACATTTTAATAGTGGTGTCCAAAAGATATGAGTTCAATACACACTCTGTAGGTGTCTAGCTGAATGATCTTTGTCCAGCTCTGTGACCTTTCTGAATTAGTGTCATTGTCTTACAGTGGGAATAGCCATACCTAATTGGGTGATGAAAAATAGTGTGAAAATATATGCATTCAGTGTACATACATGATAATATTATTATAGTGACCTGTTCTAATTTTTCAAACAGTACAGCTGAACAGTGAGTGAATTGTTGTTCTAATGATGTGTGTGTGTGCTGTGTTTGATTCTTTGTGATCCCATGGACTGTAACCCACCAGGCTTCTCCTCTCCCCATGGAGTTTTCCAGGCAAGAATACTAGAGTGAGTTGCCATTTTCCTCCCTACCTAGGGATCAAACCTGGGTCTCTTGGGTCTCCTGTATTGGCAGGTGGATTCTTCACCTCTGCACCACATGCGGCCCACCAGGCTCCACTTCTGTCCATGGAATTTTCCAGGCAAGAGTACTAGAGTGAGTTGCCATTTCTTCCTCCAGGGGATCTTCCCGACCCAGGAATCAAACCCAAGCCTCTTTGATTTCCTGTATTGGCAGGCATATTCTTTACCACTGCACCACCTAGAAAGCCATGTTCTAATTTTTGAACAGTGAGAAAATTGATGCTATAGTGGTAAAAACAACAATAATATCTATAGGACGTCACATTTCACCAAATCCTTTACATTTATTTTCTCTTACCAACCTGGTTTGGCATAGCAGGTATTTTTAAATATCTACTTTAGAAATTGGAAATTGAGGATCAGAGAGACAAACTTAAAGGCACACAGTTGGTTAGCTAGATATTGTGTATCCTGTTGTTGAGAGGAGGATACTGACCGAAAAAAGATAAGTGACTTGTTGAAAGGAGCAAAGCTAGTAAACAGAGATGGAAACTGGAACTTAGTAGAGATGAGGGAAATTTGAATAGATATCAAATCCCATGATTTTTTAAATCATAGCTAATTAATTTTAATTCTCAAGAACATTTCTGCTTCACATATCACTTTCTGAGACATGAGTTAGTATTTCCAATTACCAGTAGCAGCTTCTTGAACTATTATTCATTTTCTCAGCACTAGAGAACACCCCTCTTCAACACTTAGATGTTTTTATTTTCAAGTGTATTTTGATATTAAAATTACTATCCTGGCTTTCTTTTGGTTCGTATTTGTCTTTTCTCCCTTTGGTTTCAACTTTCTTTATCTTTTTCTTATAGCTGGTTGATTCTTGTAAACTACTTACTCCTGGTCTGGTTTTGAGAACACAAGCTAAGACTCTCCTTTTTTGATCATTAAGTTTATCCATATATTTTAATTTTAATTACTCATATTAAAAAATTTCTGCTAGCTCATTTAATATATTCTGAACACCTTGTTTTTCGTACAAATAATCCTTTCCTGTCTCTGTATTAAATTATATTCTGGTTATTTAAAAATTATGCTCTGTTTTTCTTTTTGGATGGTTTTCTTATACAAACTTTCTCCTATCAATTTATTACCCTTCGTATTTCCCTTCTATACAAGCAGACAAACATCTTAACACATTTTAATCTCCTTAAAAAAATTCCTTTTTGTCCCCTGTCTCTAACTTTTGCCTGTTATTATTTTCTGCAGGTTTAGTTCTGGGTTGATATAAATGATCTTGAGCATTGGGTTTTTTGTTTGTTTGTTTTGGTTCTTTTTTAAAGATGGCAATAACTTAAAAAACATTTTTTTTAAAGGAGGTTCCCTGGTGGTCAGTGGTTAAGAATTTGCCTTCCAATGCAAGGGACTTGGGTTCAGTCCTGGCCAAGGAACCAAGATCCTACATGCTGTGGGGCACCAAAGCCCATGTGCCACTACTAGCAAAGCCCATAGGCCACAACAAAGACCCAGTGCAGCCAGTTTTTTTTAAAAAAAAGCAACAATAATTTTTAGTAAGTTTATTGGCTCAATGTTTCTATCTCTGGGTAAAGCTCTCTCCTCCCCTGTACTCTGCCCTGCGAACTCTAACCACCTTGATCTCCCCAGGCTCTCAGCTTGGCCTCAGGGAATTTTCTGAGCTCTGTGATCACTCTCCCCTAGTAAAGGTCCAAAAACTCTCTCAAGTCAGTAGTGGGAGGAATCAGAGTTTACTTGTTTGTTTTCCTTTTCTCAGGGGTTACCATCACTCATTTTCTAATTCCAATGTCTTGAAATCCATTGTTCATATATTTTGCCCAGTTTTGGGCTTCAGACTAGAGAGTAAAGCTGGCCCTTTTTACTCCATCTTTGTTGAAAGCAGAAGTCCTTGTGCCTCAATCTCTCAGTAAATGTTTGTCCTTCTAACAAATAGAATGTAGTAGAAATGAGATCCTGAGAGATAATTCTCTATGGGTCTCTTGCATTTCCTCATGTCTTCCAAGCAGAGGCACTGACCGTATTTGTTCTATGCTAACTTTTGAAGGGCATTTACGTAATAAACTGACCTAGAAGATAATATCTCCCTCTGGGGAAAAGAACAGATTTGCTTAAAGTCTTAAAATAGAGAGTGTCTTTCTCCAGAGTGAAGTATAAAAATGTTTATTGTTCAGTAAAATATATTTGGGTTTCCTAAGCTCAGTGCTCCTGTTCTATAAATGCAACCCAGTGTGCGAGGAGCTTGACCCTCTATGCAACACGCTGTGAAACTGGTTAGTGGGAGAGAATGCTTATTCTCCATCTACTGCTTTTATTGCAATTAATGAACTATCCTTTGTCTTTGACCCAGGAATCTTGTGCCTTCTGCCAGCATTCATGAAAATGTGGTAGGCTAACCTGTTAGCTTGTAAGCAATGTAAACTCTCATACTCATCACAGTTCTCGACAGAAAAATTGAATAGTCTAGGTTAGAAAACCAACTTCCACTTGGCTTATTCTCTTGAGGCACATGCCTTGGGAATCCTGAGTTGATATGCTACATGTTCAACTACCTTGAAGCCCATGTGCTGGAAAGATTACATGGAGAGTCTACATTTGAGATACTGAAGGAGTTTCAGCTGTTCTAGTTGTCAGGGGTTTCAGTTTCGTCAGCCCAGGTGCCAGTCACATGAGAGAGTGAATCTTCAGATCATACTCAATACCAGCCTTTGAACCGTGCTGATACATGGTGATGGCAAGTGCCCACCTAATTTGCAGGTTAGTGAGCAAAAGAAAGGCTACTGTTTTAAACCACTAAGTTTTGGAGTGATTTGGTGTACAGTACTGGGTAACTGAAACACTCTGTAATTTATAGCTTCCTTCTGAACTTTTTGCTGATTTTGCTAAATCACTTTCTCCAAAAAGTTTATTTTTGTTGTTGCTGTTTTTTAGTTTTTAAATTTTTATTTATTTATTTGGCTATACCAGGGCTTAGTTGGGACACATGGGTTCTTTGTCGCCATAGTCAAGATCTAATTCCCCGATCAGGCATTGGACCCAGGCCCTCTGTTTGGGGAGTTCAGAGTCTAAGCCACTGAACTACCAAGCAACTGCCTCCAAAAGGTTTTTGATTTTTTGTTTTGTTTTTTCAAAAAAGGTTCTTGCATAGTAAACTTGTGAGACCCAATATGCCCCCAAAGAAATGTCTTTTTCAATCACATTTCAATAATAGCTTAGTTGATTGTGAAAGTACAAAAGTGAAGTTCTTTTCTTTCAAAATAATATTTGTTGTTTTCTTGCATCCCAATTATTGTTAGAAAATCTGATGCTACCTTTATACTTATGTCTTTATAGGTGATCTGTGGTTTGTCCCAACAATATTTAAAATTTTTTCCTTTCTTAATTTTTTCTACATTTTATTATGAGATGTTTAGGTACAGGTTTTTTTTCTTATTTACACTATTTTATACTTTATGAGCTCTTTCATTCCAAGGTCTGAGTAGTATTTAATTGTATACGCGTACCACATCTTCATTATTGATTCATCTGTTGATAGACATTTAGGTTGCTTCCATGTTTTGGCTATTGTAAACAGTGCTGCAATGAACATTGGAATGTATATATTCTTTTGAACCATGTATTTCTTCAGATATATGGCCAGAAGTGAGATTGCTTGATCATATGGTAGTTTTATTTTTAGTTTTTTAAGGAACCTCCCATACTGCTTTCTTTAGTGGCTATACCAATCTTTTAATTCTGCTATAGGATTTAAAAGAAAACTATTGCATTATTCCTGTTAAGACCTCATTATTCCATTCTGCTCTTCTTCCAAAGTTCAGTGACCTCTTGGAAAGACCACCACTTCCCTGCTCATGTTAGTCTTGCCACTACAAATTGCCAAATCCAAAAATGAAACCAAATCCAGAAGATGGTGATAATCAGGTCTGATCATAGACATTTCACTAAGAGATCACCAAGATGAATCCCATCTCTTCTTGTGTCCTTCTTAATAAGCCCAAGATTCACTATCAATAGTTCTCTGTGTATTCCTTTGTTGTTGTTCGGTCCCTCAGTCTTGTCTGACTCTTTGCAACCCCGTGGACTGCAGGCTTCCCTGGAGCCTCTCAAACTCATCATTCCACCATCTCCTGGAGCTTGCTCAAACTCATGTATACTGAGTCAGTGATGCCATCCAACCACTTCATCCTCTGTTGTCCCCTTCTTCTCCCTGCCTTCAATCTTTCCCAGCATCAGGTCTTTTCTAATGAGCTGGCATTTTGCATCAGGTGGCCAAAGTATTGGAGCTTCAGCTTCAGCATTAGTCCTTCCAGTGAGTATTCAGGGTTGTTTTCCTTTAGGATGGACTGGTTGGATCTCTTTGCAGTCCAAGGGACTCTCAAGAGTCTTCTCCAACACCACAGTTCAAAAACATCAATTCTTTGGCGCTCAGCCTTCTTATGGTCCAACTCTCACATCCAGACATGATTACTGGAAAAACTATAGCTTTGATTAGATGTACCTTTGTCAGCAAAGTAATATCTGCTTTTTAATACACTGTCTAGGTTGGTCATAGCTTTTCTTCCAAGAAACAAACGTCTTTTAATTTCATGGCTGCAGTCACCATCTGTAGTGATTTTGGAGCCCAAGAAGATAAAGTCTGTCATTATTCCCATAGTTTCCTGATCTATTTGCCATGAAGTGATGGGACCAGATGCCATGATCTTTGTTTTTTGAACATTGAGTTTTAAGCCAGCTTTTTCATTCTCCTCTTTCACCTTCATCAAGAGGCTCTTTAGTTCCTCTTTACTTTCTGCCGTAAGGGTAGAGTCATCTGAATATCTTTGGTTATTGATATTTCTCCTTGCAAGCTTGATTCCAGCTTGTGCTTCATCTACCCTGGCATTTTGCATGATGTACTCTGCACATAAGTTAACTAAGCAGGGTAACAATATACAGCATTAATGTACTCCTTTCACAATTTGGAACCAGTCTGTTGTTTCATGTCCAGTTCTAACTGTTGTTTCTTTACCTGCATACAGATTTCTCAGGAGGCTGGTAAGGTGGTCTGGTATTCCCACCTCTTTAAGAATTTCCTACAGTTTGTTGTGATCCACACGAAGAATCCAGCGTAGTCAATGAAGAAGTGGATGAATTTCTGGAGTTCTCTTACTTTTTCTATGATCCAACAGATGTTGGCAATTTGCTCTCTGGTTCCTCTGCCTTTTCTAAATCCAGCTTGAACATCTGAAAGTTCACAGTTCAGGTACTGTTAAAATCTAGTTTGGAGAATTTTGAGCATTACTTTGCTAGCGTGTGAGATGAGTGCAATTGTGTTGTAGTTTGAACATTCTTTAGCATTGCCTTTCTTTGGAATTGGAATGAAAATTGACCTTTTCCAGTCTTTTGGCCCCTGCTGAGTTTTCCAAATTTGCTGGCATGTTGAGTGCAGCACTTTAACACAATCCATCTTTCAGGCTGGAATTCCATCACCTCCACTAGCCTTGTTTATAGTGATGCTTCCTAATGTACACTTGACTTGACACTCCAAGATATCTGGTTCTAGGTGAGTGATCATTCCATCATGGTTATATGTATCATTAAGGTCTTTTTTGTGTAGTTCTTCTGTGTATTCTTTTTTTTTTTTCTGTGTATTCTTGCCACCTCTTCTTAATATCTTTTGTTTCCATTAGGTCTACACCATTTCTGTCCTTTATTGAGCCCATCTTGCATGAAATGTTCCCTTGGTATCTCTAATTTTCTTGAAGATATCTCTAGATTGTTTTCCTCTATTTCTTTGCATTGTTCCGTTAGGAAGGCTTTCTTATCTTTCTTTGTTATTTTTTAGAACTCAGCATTCAGATGGGTATATACCTATCCTTTTCTCCTTTGCCTTTCACTTCTCTTCTCTTCTCAGCTATTTGTAAGACATCCTCAGACAACCATTTTGCCTTTTTCCATTTCTTTTCTTGGGGATGGTTTTGATCACCGCCTCCTGTACAGTGTTACACATCTCCATCCATAGTTCTTCAGGCACTCTGTCTATCAGATTTAATCCCTTGACTCTATTTGTCAGTTCCATTGTACAATCGTAAAGGGTTTGATTTAGGTCATACCTGTTCAATTAAGTCTGAATTTGGCAGTAAGGAGTTTATGATCTGAGCCACAGTCAGCTCCGGGTTTTGTTTTTGCTGACTGTATAGAGCTTTTCCGTCTTCACCTGCAAAGAACATAATTAATCTGATTTCAGTATTGACCATCTGGTGATGTCCATGTGTAGAGTGTTCTATTGTGTTGTTGGAAAAGGGTGTTTGCTATGATCAGTGAGTTCTCTTGGCAAAACTCTGTTAGACTTTGCTCTGCTTCATTTTGTAATCCAAGCCCAAACTTGCCTGTTACTCCAGGTATCTCTTGACTTTCTACTTTGGCATTCCAGTTCCCTATGATTCCCTTATTCTGTGCCAATTATTGGTCTTCCAAGAATTTCACTGTGATCTCTAGAATTTAAGATTAGTTATCTGTAAAATCTCTGATAATCTCTTACCTTCACTAAAACTTTCTTTCATCTTTTTATTACAATAGAAAACTGGCTTGGTTTGATAACACTGTTTTCACTGGAGTCCTGACAGATGGTGACCAAGAAAGACATGCCACTGAACTTAAGTTGAGATTAAGGATGTTCTTCTCAGTGTCAATTCTCAAGCATTAGTCTTCTCCACTACTTCTCAGAGCACATCTTCTTTAAGGTCCTGATGACATCTGGTGACCCTACTTTATTCATTAATTATTTTGACACCTGGTTCAATCTCTTCCACTCCATTACTCCTACTTTTAACTTAATAGCTTGAATACCTTCATGGGCCTGACCTCTTTGCTTATAACAATCATTGCCTCTGTCAAACCTTAGTTATTCCCTCTCATAGTCATTCTCTAAAACTTGTCATCACCCAAACTATTCCTAATTGAAATTTTGGTATCAAGATTCCCTTTTTTGTTGCTGTTGCAGACCATTTTTTAAAAGTCTTTATTGAATTTTTACCATACTGCTTGTGTTCTATGATTATGTTTGTGTTTTTGACCCTGAGGCATATCAGATCTCAGCTCCCTGACCAAGGATTGAAATCTCATCCCCTGTTTTAGAAGGCGAAGTTTCAACCACTGCACTTCCAGGGAAGTCCCAAGATTCCCATTTTCTGACTGCTAACTCCTTATGTTTTCTTCAGTTCACTTACTGTTCTACAATCCAGATTTAATAGTTCTTTGATTCTGTCTTATTGCTACCATATACTATATTCTAGATTCACTCTCACCTCCTGTGTCCTTATTTTTCTCCATTGTCCACACCTGGCAAACCCTGAACTTTGTTCATTCCAACATTACACCATGCAGAATCTGCACTGCTGAAGCTAAACCTGCTTGGGGCAAAATCAGTGATTTTTTTAAGGAATGTGATTTCTTAACATATTCATTTCACACCATATTCTGTATCTCAGGCTACTCACATCTTTTTTTTAATAGATAAAAGAAAATGGGAGAAGGAATTTCTGAAAGACACTCACCATCCTCTTTTTCAAACACTTTGTAACCTTCACCTAGGGTTTGCTTTGTTTCTCTGTCTTTTCTAACTATCTCTCTGCTAGTTTACTTCTCTTCATATTTTTTGTTTAGTTCTACTAGAATGTGGACTCCACGAAAGCAAGCAGGGATATTATTTGCTTTGCCATCACTGTATTCTTGAGGACCCAGAACAGTGCTTGGCACATAGCAGGCAATCTAGTCCTTCCCCAGAGGTTCAGATGGTAAAGATCTGCTTGTAATGCAGGAGACTGGGTTCTATCCCTGGGTTGGGAAGATCCCCTGGAGAAGGGAATGGCAACCCACTCCAGTGTTCTTGCCTGGAGAATTTCATGGACAGAGGAGCCTAATGGGCTAGAGTCCATGGGGTTGCAAAGACTCAGACACAACTGAGCCACTATCACTTTCACTATTTGTCTACTCGTTTTGTCACCAACCTTAGCTGTGGAGGAGAAATAGACATGTTTATTTTCAGGAGTTCAAGTACAAACATTGGGACATGCAGAGTAAATACAAGAGCCCAGAGCCTCAGCCAACAGCAGAAAGTTTGTTTAAGACATAAAAAAGCAAAAGTATCCATTTAAGAAAATGTCATGCAATAAGATTTCCACGAGGTTCCTACTAAGAAATATATGCCTTGCAAAACGACCTATGTTGGTTTACTTAGATACAACCTGGGCAAATATTTGGCCAGCATGTCTATGGTTCTTTAGCTACTCATTTTTAGCCTAGAAATCATAATGATGAAAGGGAAGGACTTTGCAAGCCATCTACCCTGCCCCTTTCTGTTTTGCAGATGAAAAGACTTGGACCCTGAAAGTAAAGTCTCAGTCTCTAGATTACACTTTTATTTATAGAGGCAAAACCCAGGTGTCCTTACTCCTGACTACTTCTTTTTTCATGTTTTTTGTTGTTTAGTTGCTAAGTTGTGTCCTATTCTTTTGAAATCCCATGGACTGTAGCCTGCCAGGCTCCTCTATCCATGGAATTTCCCAGCCAAGAATACTGGAGTAGGTTGTTATTTCCTTCTCCAGGGGATCTTCCTGACCCAGGGATTGAACCCTTGCTCCTACAACACAAATGAATTCTTTACCTTTGAGTCACCAGGGAAGCCCATTTTCTTCATGGCATCCTACAATTGTTAAAATGTCTTCCTAAACAGTTTAGTGCAATACTGAGCTACAATTCTTAAAATGGGTCTAAGTTACAAAAAAAAAAAAAAAAAACCAACAACTTGTATGTTGTTTAAGAATATGGGAACTTCAGCACATAAATTTAAACAATTATGTTTTAAAGGGTGATTTCTTGTGCTTTAGGGGAAAAATATCTAAGCTAGTCATAGATATGCTAGTCAAATGGGAGAAAAACGTTTTTATTGTTTTTATGCAAAATTCTGGTCTTGGTAAATCCTAAGACTATTCCCAAATTAAATATGCAATTTATTTATAGATCTAACATATTTTGGTTTAGAGTGATTTTCTCCCATCGCATTTGCTTTTTCTTCTTTCTCATGTTTCTATTTGTCCCTTTCTACCATAAGCTTGTGAAATGCCCTCTCCAAGTCTCCCCTTACAATATAAACAGATGTTTCATAACAATTTTGGAACAGACGGGGACTTGAATATTTTCATCTCCTCAATTCCTTAGTGTTGCTCATGTTGCAAATGAAGAATGGAGTTAGAATCATTTGGGGCCAGGAAGTCGGTGGGACAGTCTTATGGTACTGGTTTCTGAGGAAATCCCACTTAAAGCTGACTGGAGACAGCTCCAAGAATGGTTAGGAAGAGTGTTTTGATGCTCAGGGTCTCTAATTCTCCTTCTAAACTCCAACAAGAGACAAAGAGAATTCCTCTTTTGAAGTTAGAGTCTTAGCCCCCAAGAGTGAATCTGAGTGGGTGAAGAGTGGGCAGAATGGATAAAGGGGAATCAAAAAGTATAAGCTTTCTGTTATAAAATAAGTCACAAGTGAAAACTCTGATTTGAAAAGACCTGCGCACCCCAGTGTTCATAGCAGCACTACAGTAGCTAAGACATGGAAGCAACCTAAATGTTCATTGACAAAAGAATAAATATAGAAGATGTGGTACATATATACAAATGGAATATGTACATTGGTACATATGTACAAATGTAATACCACTCAGCCATAAAAAGAATAGTATAATGCCATTTGCAGGAACATAGATAGACCTAGAGATTATTATGCTAAGTGAAGTAAGTCAGAGAAAGACATATATCATGTGTCACTTAACATATGAAATATAAATAAAGATACAAATGAACTTATTTACAAAGTAGAAATAGACTCACAGACATAGAAAACAAACTTATGGTTACCAAAGGGGAAAGGAGGGAGGGATAAATTAAATATTTGGAATGAATACATGTATACATTACTACACATAAAATTGATAAAGAACAAAAACCTAATGTATAGCACAGGGAACTTTATTTAGTATTTTGTAATAACCTACAATGGAAAAGAATCTAAAAAGAATTATATACACACACACATATATATGTATGTGTGTATATAACTGAATCACTTTGAAGCACCCCTGAAACATTATAATTCAACTATACTTCAATAAAACATAAAATAAAATAAATCATGGGGATGCAATGTACAGCATAGTGAAACTTAAATTGTTAATCATTCAGTCATCTCTGACTCTTTCCTAAAGTGAGTTGCCATTCCCTTCTCCAGGGAATCTTCCTGACCCAGGGATTGAACCTGGGTCTCCTGCGTTGCAGGCAACATAGTCTCTGTAGCTAATAATACTGCATTGTGTATTTGAAAGTTGTTGAAAGAGTAGATCTTAAAAGTTCTCATCACAAGAAAAAACTTTGTAACTATACATGGTGATGGATATTAACTAGATTTATTGTGGTGATAGTTTCACAATATATACAAATATTGAATCCTTATGTTGTACACTTGAAATTAATGTTGTGTTATATGTCAATTACACCTCAGTAGGAAACTAAAAGTCAGTCTGAACAAGGTGTTCCCATACTGTCTGCTCATGCTTCTGATTCTTCTACACCTGCAGCAGATTTTGAAGGCTCGGCAAAAGTTGTTCCAGTACTTAGCCTTCAAAAATGGCCAGAGGTGGGAATTAGCAGAGAGTAGAGGAAAGGTATCCCAAACGGTAGAACTGAAATACACAAAGACACCTTTGTCCGTGAGACATGTTGATCTTAAATACGTGGGATAGTCAAAGCATAAATGATTAAAGCCTAAATTCTGTGAAATATATTTATGAAAGGGAAAGGACAGATAATATTTACATTGGCAGACTTCTTCCTATTATTATTTTGTTCAATAGTTAGTGCCAGATTAAAAATTCAGTAAGTCACTCTTATCAGATATATGTACTCATTAAACAGATATTTCTTAATGATAAGTAACAGGTTCCTCAAAATTCCAGAAGCCGCAATAAATCCATGATGAAGTAGAATTTAACCAGTGATCCTTCCTGTAGTTTGTTTTCCAGAAAATGTCAAGCTTATATCAGGTTGCTAAAATATATCTTATTTTCTTTCCTTTTATTTATTTATTTGTTCTTGGCTATGCTGGATCTTCATTGCTGTGTGGGCTTTTCTCTAGCTGTGGTGCGCAGGCATCTCATTGCAGTGGCTTTTCTTCTTGCAAAGCAAGGACTCTAGGGCACTCGGGCTTCAGCAGTTATGGCATGAGGGCTCAGCAGTTGTGGCCCCCAAGCTCTAGAGCACAGGCTTAGTAGCTGTGGCATCTGGGCTTAGCTGCCCTGGAGCATCGAACCCTGCAATGGTCTCCTGCACTGATAGGTGAATTCTTTACCACTGAGCCACCAAGGAATCCCAAATTCTATTTTCTAATTATAGACAAAGATAATCAAGTGGCCTCTCAATTAAGTGGAAGTTCTTCTCTGATATGGTGCAGTTATTCTTCATTCTGACATGGGGACTATGTTCACCTTCATTTATATATCTCCAGAGCTAGCGTATGCCTGTATAGTGTTTCTCGGTAAACATCTTCTGAATTGAGCTGAATTTGGAAACTGTGACAGGCATTGCTAATTGCCTTTTTATTATCCATTCTTTTTTTCTTATACACAGAATTCTGATTTATTTGGGGCAACAATGTATTCAATTAAAATATTCAATCTTCCACCTTTTTCAATGAGTTGTAACTGTAAGTCACTCCCTGGGAATTCTTGGAAAGCTCTTTAAAAGGGGATAATCTCCAATGGCTTTTTCTGTTTTCCTTTCTCTGATTTTCTTGCCTGAAATGTAGATGTGATGTTTGGAGACAAAGCAGCTGTCCTATGATCATGAGGGTTAGTGACAAGCTATAGATGACAATCCCTTAAACTAGAATAAATCTTGATTTTCAAAGTTTTTCTAAAGTAGCTGAAACAGCCTTGAACTGCATATCCTTAGCACTCATATTCGTTAAGTCACTGTGAGAGACTCCTACTGCATAAGGCCTAATGGAGTAACAGACATTGAATTTTTTTTTTAGCTATCCAGAGCACTTCTCAAAGTGGGGAGGAACTGACACTATAGAATCTACCAAAGGGGTCTTTTAGGTTCCCTTCTCATTCTGATATGCCCTCCCGAAAAGGAATTTCTCCTCCTCTCACCTTGGTGAGTATGGCCACAATAAAGAGCCACTCTTACGACTAGGAATGTCACTTGCCTCTGATGTGTTAGAGAAAGTGAGGAAGTTTAGCTCCAGAGAGGCCCATAACATAACAAACTGATTACCTGGAAGTCCTAAAATAGTTGCTACAAATGTGGTGGTTATGAAACCAGCTGAGAGCAGTACGCCTGAAACTTCTCAGGGTCCAACCAGAGTAGCATCAGAAGATGCTCAGAATTTTGAAATGGACAATGAGGGGATTGGTGAAGTTAGACTAGAAAGGATGGATAACACAGAAACAAAATCTTAATGTTGGAGGTCACCTTAATTGTCACCCAGTTAGATATCTCATAGAAGCAAAACCTGACCTCTACCACATTTTTAGGAGGTATCACCAACCTTGCTTGACAAACTGCAGTGACTAGGAGTTGATGAATTCCTAAAGGGACTCATTCCACTACCGAAAAGATTTAGTAACTAGAATGTCCTTCTTCACAGTGAACTTAATAAGGTTGTATTTAAATATTATTACATATCACTTTGCTGTTTATATTTAAAGAGATTTCACACAATCAGTTTTGATTTCATAATCATAAAGCCGTGTGAATTACTTGAAATGATGCTATTATCCCTATTTGAGCATGCATAAACAAAGTGCAGAGAGGCCATCTCTGCTTGTGCAAGGTATACTTCCTACATAAGGTAGTGGACTTGTATTTAAGACTAGTGAGATCCAAGTCAAGATCTCTTTCAAATTGTTAATTTGTCCATTCAGTGTTGATTTACTGAGCCCCCTACTATCTTCTGGTCACTGTATTAAGTACTGAGGATCTACTGGTGAATAGGACCCACACTCCTGATCGTCTTGCTGCTAATAATCTAGTAATTACTACCAAAAAACTCTACACTTAGCCTTTGATATAACACAGTGCAGCAAGTATATTCCTTCCTCCCCACCCATCAGTCATTCAGTTATCCACAGCCTTCATATGTCTCTTATATAAAATATCCAATTTTTTTCAACAGCTCCTACCAGGCCAGGGATTTTGGAGTCATTTATCATGCTATCACTTTCTTCTGGACACCCTCTATCTTGTCAGTCTCTCACATAAGGCCTAGAACCTTGAACTGACGCCTCTGCTCCCAGTATTGTCTTAGAGACCATGGCCTCAGGTGACGTGAAGATTGAATGTTATCTTGATTGAGTGCTCATTGAGGTTATCAATATCTGTTTTGGTTTCCCATGGCACTGCTGGCATGTGTACACATTGTGGTTCACTAAAACCATCAGACAATCTTCCTATGATGACCATCAAGTCAAATCTCTTCCATATTTTACTGAAGACTTTGATGTTCTACATTTAAATATGGGACTTTCATGCATTCCATTAAATTTCGCTTCATCATCCGAACAATTATTACATTTTTTGGATCATCCTTATCTTGATTCTAAGGTTAGCTATCTTTCTCTTGTACTATGAATGCTAAACAGTCATATCTTCTACATTAATGATAAAAATGTTGAACTGAACAATTTCAAACACAGAATACAGTAATGCTCTATCCAGTCTCAATATGTTATCTTTATATTTGAATTTCTATTCAATCATTCATTGTGTTCATTTTAATGAATACCTTATGCTAGTCTAGATGCGATAATGGAAAATGAAACTATTTTTGAGTTTTGTCAGTTAGGAACAATCAACCTGTTAAGAGGTAAATGCAGCATGACAAAGTGCTTCACTGTCAGTGGGCTCCAGTGGAGAGGTCCCAAAGGAGAATACAGTCTGGGAGGAGCAGGTGGGACCTTAAATGGCATCCAACTCAAAGATACCATGAGGGACTTCACTGAAACAACTATGAACTAATTCAATAGATTAGATATTTCCCCAATGTTCCAAGTTTAGAATCCTATTCAAGTGTGAAACAGAAGTTTTTAAAAATAACTTGTTCTTGATGATCCCATTTTGGGATCCTATTGTTTACTTTTATCTTTATACTTCAGAGAATTACACTGAAATTTCATAATTCCCTTTCTATCTCTTCTGAGTCAAGCAGTCAGCCTACATGGTTCTGATCATCTTAGATGACATGACTTGTAAAGGACCTGTAGATTACTTGCTCATCAGCTAATTTTGCCTGTAGCTACTTTTCTGATTCTTGGCTATTTGTCAGATGAACTCACACTTACATGTTATTATAGTCACTAGCTGCTTCCACCTCTTTTTCTCTCCTTATCCTTGAATGGGATGGGAGCCTCATCTGTACCCAAGAGGAAGTCCAGAACCTCTCCAGCCATGAGGAACAGTTATTAGTTCCAAATCGCAAGTGTGGTCTTCCTCTGTCCAAAGGCACAGGACTGTTTATTGTACACATCCCTGGGAGTCACTGAGTCCCTGAGTCATCCCTGAGTTTTCGATTTTTTTTTTTTAGAATCCAACGTCTTTTCTCATTCAGTAGTTACATATTATTGCTTACATTTTAGAAGCTTCTTTTCCAAATTTTAATTTAAACTATTTATGGTTATACTTCTTTGGTACCCACTAAGTGTAAAAAACATGCATTAGACTTTGGGAAGGCAGAAGTGGATACAATGATGAAGCAAAACTGGTCTGAGACCATGACAGGAACTGATGATCCACGGGGGAGAAAGACCTGCACATGTATAATAGAAGGAAGTGGCTGTTCTGGTTTCTTTATGATGGGCAAGTGTTTTGCAAAGACTGAAGTATGTGTGTGCAAGGCAAAAAGAGCTATTTAAAAATACCTTTTAAAAAGTCATTTCATTAGAGGGGGAAAAGAGCATAAAATTGTTTTCTTCATCTCATATAAGAGAAACAAATTATTTTTCATGTTTTAACCTTTTGTGATTAAGTTTCACATTCTAAGAGATTAACCACTTCAGAGGAATTCCATCATTTGCATGCGAGTCTGCATGTAAGACTCTCAATTCTCCAGCAACTGAATTGAGAATTAATAACTTTTCGAAAACAAAAGAAGAAAAATTTTCTCTCTTTTTGGTAGCATTCTATTATCCTCTACACAAAAATGTCATTTCAGAAACTTGATCTTTGCTGCCCAAAAAACTATTTTGTGAATAAAATGTATGAAACTCAGAAGCTATGCTGTCTCCCTTTTTAAAAACAATTCATCAAAAAAAGCGTCTTTTCCTTTTCCTTGCAAGAGAAAATATGGCCTGTTTTTGAATTGCAAACATATCTTCATAATGGAGAAAAATCAGTTCACATGACATAGTGCTTGTTCAGCCACTTCAAGAACTAGAGTGTAATTTACTCTTTCTCTGGCTCTCTTCTCCCCAATTGGATTCAGAAAGTCTCATTCTGAAACAAACATTAGCTTCACGCAAAAATATCCTTTTGGAATGAAAAGAGAGGGAAGGTTTTAATTTTTAGCGTTGGAAGTGTTTTCTTTTTCTATGATGAAGAGAGCAATTTCAGTGAGTGCCAGGGAAGGGGTTAATGCTGGCCTTGGCTGGGTGTCAGTTACACTTTTTTTCTGGCTCTGCTCCAGGTTTCCCCTTGAAGGGATTTTCCTCTGCTTCTGCATCTCTGCAACAAGACCATATATAAAGAGCCAACTTTCTATTTTATTCCTCACCGAACCTCACTGGCTTTAGGAGCTCAGGATTCTTTCCAGAAACCTTCAAGAAGAACAGAAAGAAGCGTTTTGGAAGCATTATTTCCTCATAAGAACAGCAGCATAAATGCCTAGGAAGATGTTTGTGATCTTTGGAGTCTCAAATATACTTTGGATGGTGTTTGCAGTTTGTAAGTTCTTCTCCTTGATTTGCTCCAAATGCTAGCATTCCATTTTAGCCCTGACTTTGACTTCAGTCATTTTGTTATGATAATAAAGAAAGGCAATGTGTGTGCTTCGTCACTCGTATCCAACCCTTTGCAGCCCCATGGACTGTAGCCCACCAGATTTTTCTGTCCATGGAGTTTCTCCAGGCAAGAATACTGGAGTGGGTTGCCATGCCCTCCTCCAGGGGCTTTTTCCAACCCAGTAATCAAACTCTGGTCTCCTGCATTTCAGGAGGGTTCTTTACTATCTGAGCCACCATGGAAGCTCTGGATTTTTAAAGGGTAGGAAAACTTAATTCAGCCTAACTTTTAATGTGCCACTGACTACTGCTATTAATATGTACCATTATATTGTCATAGTTAGAGCAGCAAAGTTGTTGTTTTTGGGACTTTTTTCAATGTTGCATGAGTAATTGGATTCTGTTTCTAGGAAGGTCTGTCTCTTTATTTCCTGCATTTGATAATGAGATAAAACTTGGCTAGTGACAAAACAACTAATAAATGGGCATCAAGGTCAGAAGTGAGAATTCTCAGAAGCAAAGATGATTTTAACAACTTCTTTTAGCAGTGACTCCTGTGCTGCCTTGCGTTCCTTAGAAGCAGTTTAGGAAAGAGAGCAGTCAGATCTGGGTGTTATACTAGAACAGAGAAGAAGGAGTAGAATACTAAACAAACGAGTGGTAAGCTTGTTTTTCTCTTTTTGCCTTCACAGCTCAAGCTTTCAAAGTTGACATGTTCCCAAATGAATCCAAAATTTTTGCTCAGATTGGTGACTCTGTTTCACTGACTTGTAGCGCAACAGGCTGTGAGTCCCCATCATTTTCTTGGAGAACTCAGATGGACAGTCCACTGAACGGGAAGGTGAGAAATGAAGGGACCAAATCCACGCTGATCATGGATCCTGTTAGTTTCGGGAATGAACACCAGTACCTGTGCACAGCGATTTGTGGGGCTCTGAAACTGGAGAAAGCAATCCGAGTGGAGATCTACTGTGAGTACTTTAGACAATATTGATTTTCTCTCCATTTTGCTTAAAAATAAGTTTTTAAAAAGGATAATTTTAAAAGAAAAAAAGAAAAAGGATATTCATGTCCAGATTCTTGGCTAGGGGACATAGTGCAGCAAGAAATCTAGAAGACACATGAATCTACCACCAGACTAGAGACCCAAATCCAACTCTGCCATGGATATGGTGACCACAGGTGAGGTTCAACTTCTCTAGGCTTCAGTTTTCTTAGGCATAAAGTGAAGTTCTCTAAGGTTCTTTTTATTTTATTTTATTTTACTTTTTTGTGTGTGTTTAATTTGATTCAATTGGTTTCTTACATGTTTACTTGTCCTTATGTACAAATGACTTATGAATTCCATACTTCAGGGATTTTCTGTTTATTTTTATGCAATTTGGTACTTAAGATTAGTTTAAAGTGTAAGGAGGAGATATATAATTTAATACTGAGATTTGGTACAAAAGCTTCCCCCCTTACACAGAAGAAAAGTATCTGCAAGCTTTTCACTCATTTGACTTCGGCAGAGATAAATTTAGAAGGTTTTATTTCTGGTTTTGTTTGGTGCCATTAACTCTTAATGCTCAACAGCTTAACCTCAAGGATATTTAGAAAATGAACTCAATTTGCCTAGTGAATGTGAATGAATAGCCTTTGTTTACTAGCCTACCAAAATGTATTTCAATCCATTCTCAATCCAGCAAGAAAGTTAGCAAAAAGAAGTGAAAAAATAACCTGAAATACATCACTTACATTCTGATTACTGCTCCTGCCAGAAAAACAGAATCCTTGATCGTCATCTCTTTAGGAAGACCTTATTTGATTATCTTTTCTAATTATGTTGCTTTTCTTTTGCTATAGTGGAGCTCAACTTGGACCAATAACCTTAACTGATTCTTCAATAATCCCTTATGTAGCTAATGCTTCTCAAGGAATTGTGCTTGGCCAGCTGCTTTCAATTATGCTGGTTGTACATGCAGAGTTTATGTCTGCGAAGCCTTCTGAACTCCATGAAAGGCTTTCTTATGTAAATACAGGGGAAAGTAGCCAGTTCTTACATTATCTGACAGCAAACTATGGATTATAGGCACATTTCTTTCAGAATACAAGGGGCAAAATTATTGGTGGAAAAATGAAAAGTACTGTTTCTTCACATAGCAAATTTTTGCCACTTCCTTTGCCTCTCCTTGCAGGAACCAAATAGCTGAAGATTTAAAAATGAAAATGAAGGCCCTTCTGGCTTTAATTATCTTCCCTGTAGTTTCTTTCTTTCTTTTTTTTCTTCAAGAGTGTCTGTCTTTCATTAGGTTTAAGAGTCCTGTCTCCATTCCACATTTGATTGTAATATTTTTTAGAGTTGGGACTTTCTTATTTCACAGTCTTGAATCAAGCCAATATGTTATCATCATGGTAATTTGCAATGGAAAGCAGCCTTGCAAAAAAAGCAATGGCTCACTGAACTAGTGCTTTCTTTGACATTAAAAATTTCAAGTGGAATATTAGTTAGAGGTTGAGTTAGGCATTTTGGGAGGCAAATCTGCCTTCCATAACTTAAAGATTGCACAAGTGTATGTCTGGTCGGTGAATGCTTGTTCAAAAGCCAATTATTTAGAGTTGCTCTTTTCATTTCTTAGCATGTCTTGCCTAATAATTATTCTTTGCAATGATATTCTAAGCTTCAGGTTCCTTATCTGTAAGATGAAGTATATCTACCCTGACTAAAATAAAAGATAGTGATATAATGATAAAAGACTGTGATATAACACAATGAAAGTCCTGTAGTCATATGGAATAAAAAAAATCTTGAGTTTAAATCCCAGCTTCAATCGCCAGCCCAGGATTGATGCTCGGGGCTGGTGCAGCGAGATTTCCCGGGGGGGAGGGAGGAGGGAGGGGGGTTCCGGAGGGGAAGCATATGTAAACCCATGGTGATATCATGACAATGTATGGCAAAAACAATAAAAAAAAATAAGAAAAAAAATAAATCCCAGCTTCACAATGAATAGCTGTGTGACCTTAGGAAAGTTATGCAAATGTGCTGAGTCTATGCTTTCATATCTATGAAATGTGATATCTGTTTCTTAGGGTTGTTGTGAGTATAAAATAATCATTGATGTTAAATAAATAGCACAGGGATGGGCACGTATCAGTATTCAATAAACATAAATTTCTTCTCCTTCCTTTTACTCTGGCAACATGCAATCCTTTGGACATGCAGGATCAGAACTGAAGAACTCTCTAACAGGTTGTTCTGATTTTGAATGCACTCCAAACCATGAGAGGCTATTTAAACAGGTCCTTCTGCTGTATTAAGATTGTATTCCCAAAAATATTAGACTCAGATTACATTGATTTAAATCAGTAAGGGACTTTACACAATCTGAGCAAAAAACCACATGCATGTACTTGTTTGACCTTTGCAGCTTTCTCTAAGGATCCAGAGATTCATTTGAGTAGCCCCCCAGAGGTTGGGAAGCCAGTCACGGTCACGTGTTTGGTGCCTGATGTTTACCCATTTGAAAGGCTGGAGATAGAGTTGTTGAAAGGCAACCGTTCCATGAAAATACAAGAATTTCTGGAGCCTTCAGAAAAAAAGGCCCAGGAAACAAAGAGCTTGGAAGTGACCTTCATGCCTACTGATGAGGATATTGGGGAAGCTCTTGTTTGTCAAGCTACATTACACATTTATGATGATGATTCTCCACCCAAAGTAAGGAAAACTACAAAAGAGCTGGAAGTCCACAGTAAGTACTTGTGTCTGTCTATGGGAATATATTCTTGGATGTATACAGCAATAAACTGAGCAGCCACAGTCAAGAAGAAACATGTTTGTAGTTTTGTACCATTTTGATTCACTGAGATCATAATTCTTGTCAACTGCATAATTTTAAAAAAAAGCACACGGAATTGAGGTTGAGAAAGTAGAACTTAAGGTATGGATGGCTCCATTAATTGTGATTTTGGTTCACTTAATTTCTCAGTCTATCAAGGGGGAAAAATAATAATACCACCTGATTGGGGAGCTTCCCTGGTGGCTCAGTCAGTAAAGAATCTGCCTTCAATGCAAGAGACCAGGGTTCTATCCCTGGATTGGGAAGATCCCATGGAGAAGGGAAAGGCAATCCACTCCAGTACTCTTGCCTGGAAAATCCCATGGACTGAGGAGACCAGTGGGCTATAGCCCATGGGATCACAAGAGTCAGACCTGACTTGATGATTAAATCACCACCACCTGATTGGGTAGTGAGAAATAATAGGCTCAAGTGATAAAGTGTTTTAAATTATATTTTGTAAAGTCTTATATCATGCCTTGAAATATCAAGGTATAGAATTTTTACAAGCAGCATTTAGTCTTTGTGTGAGTGTATATGTGTTTGCATACCTCGACACGTGTGCATAAGGTGGGAGGGAGGAGATGAGATTGATTGTTTCCATACTCTCGGAGATGACTGGGAGAGTTGAGGCAGTCTTGTAATCCAGAGTTGTGTAGGAGTGACTCACTGTGCTCTGTTCTAGACTAAAATGCTCTTGTATTCTCTAAATACCATAGTTAAAAGGAGCATTGCCTTCTACAATATGTCTAGCTGAGAGATACTGAGATGGAAAGGATTGTATCAATGTTTTGAGAAGAATAGTCAAAAATAGGAGATATTTTTTCTAGAGAATATAAAACTTGGAAATGAGAGCTATAATTAAGTATTTGAATGACTGTCATGTAGAGGTGGGATTTGGATTTTTCTTTAGCAATAGAGGGCTGAACTATGACCGGTGTATGAAAATTAGTTACAAAGAGAAAGATTTCAGCTCAATAGAGGGAAAATGTTCTAATAATCAGAGCCGTCCAAAATCAAATGGACAACATTTACCATCAGGCAGTGGACTGCCTTGTGCACCGGAAGTGCTGAAGCTGACTTGCATGAACATTTGGCAAGGAAGCTGAGCTGGGATTTGTACCTTACCTGGGAGATTGAACCACATAATTCTAAGGGGTTTTCTTAATTTCTGAGTATCTAAGACCATCTGAAAACACCAGACATCCAAAAAAGTGACTCATCAAATCAGTCAGAAACTGGATTGACTAATTTTTATGACTCAGCAATTCTTTATACTAGTTTGGCAGAGTAAGTTTGTCAGATTGAGAAAGCTTTCAATACAGTCTATGAGAGAAACATAGTAGCCCCGTGGGACTATTATGATGCTGAGCAATGGCTAATCCTGTGCCCTGCCTTCTCAGTCTCACCCAAAGACACAGCGGTATCTGTGAACCCCTCCACAAGGCTGCAGGAAGGCGACTCTGTGACGATGACGTGTACCAGTGCAGGTCTACCAGCTCCACGGATTCTCTGGAGCAAGAAATTAGACAATGGGAATCTACAGCTGCTTTCCGAGAATGCAACTCTCACTTTAATTTCTATGAGGGCAGAAGATTCTGGGATTTATGTATGTGAAGGAGTTAATCTGGTTGGGAAAGACAGAAAAGAGGTGAAATTAATTGTTCAAGGTAAGCAGAAATCGAAAAAGGTGCCATCATTCAGATTTAAGCAATAGTGAAATAACTTCAATGCCAGAAATACTTCATTATGTTTTGGGTGAGTGAGTGAAGTCACTCAGTCATGTCCAACTCTCTGCCACACCATGGACTGTAGCCTGCCAGGCTCCTCCGTCCATGGAATTTTCCTGGTAAGGATACTGGAATGAGTTGCCATTTCCTTCTCCAGGGGATTTTTCCAACCCAGGACTCGAACCCGGGTCTCCCACACTGCAGGGAGACTCTTTACCATCTGAGCCACCAGGGAAACCCTCATTATATATATATTTTAAATTAATTTATTTTTTCCTTTACATTATTGTGTTGGTTTTGCCATACATTGACATGAATCCACCATGGGTATACATGTGTTCCCCTTCCAGAACCTCCCCCTCTCTCCTCCCTCCCAATTCCATCTCTCTGGATCCTCCTGGTGCACCAGCCCTGAGCACCCTGTATCATGCATCAAACCTGGGCTAGCGATTAATTTAACATATGATAATTTACATGTTTCAATGCTGTTCTCCCATATCATCCCACCCTTGCCCTCTCCCATAGGGTCTAAAAGACTGTTCTATAGATCTGTGTCTCTTTTGCTGTCTCGCATACAGGGTTATTGTTACCATCTTTATAAATTCCATATATATGTGTTAGTATACTGTATTGTTGTTTTTCCTTCTGTCTTACTTCACTCTGTATAATAGGGTCCAGTTTTGTCCACCTCAGTAGAACTGATTCAAATGTATTCTTTTTTATGGCTGAGTAATATTCCATTGTGTATATGTACCACAGTTTTCTTATCCATTCGTCCGTTGATGGACATCTAGGTTGCTTCCATGTCCTGGCTATTGTAAACAGTGCGGCGATGAACATTGGGGTACACGTGTCTCTTTCAATTCTGGTTTCCTTGGTGTGTATGCCCAACAGTGGGATTGCTCTCATTATGTTTTACGATGATCCATTCGACCGTTCTGTACTGTAGCACAATTATATACTCACCTTACTCATGCTTTTTGGATGAAATCTTTCCTGCCAGAGCTTCCATGCTTCTGCAGTTTTGGTTCCTTTTCATTTCTAATCTTTCTTTCATTGCCTCAGCCCTTGGCTTTCTCTCTTCCTTCTGCCCCTTGTATAGTAGTATTCTCAGTTTCCCATGTCTAGTCCTCCTCCCTTGTCACTTCCAAGATTTGAGCTATGTATTATTGATATATGCTATCTACTCTGAAATTCGTGTTCCTATTGCATATCATCAAAACCTGTTGGTTCTACTTCAAAATGATCCCTCTTAGAATATGACCTCTATTCTTCAGACCTCTTGCTGTAGCTTTACTTCATCATCTCCTGAAAGATATTCTTAAATAACATTCACTGACCATCAGCTATATTCCAGGCACTTTACATATGTTTCCTGTGATCTTTAAGAAATGACTAAGGAGTAAGTACTTTGTATTCATTTTAGTGATGAGAGAATAGTGTCTCACAGAGATTAATAAAGACTCTTATTTATTGTACATCTAATACTTGCCAGGAGTTTCCTCGCTACTTTATAAATGTTACCACTATAGTTTTTACCACAACCTTATGAAGTGAATAAAAGCTCAGGCTCAGAATAGTTTACAATTTGCTATGTCACATAACTCATTAGTGGCATTTACTGTGGTTTTAACATAGACCCGTTTAACCTCCAAATTCCATGATTTTTTAACTATGGCTAACTGTTTTTAAATGGTCATCCTACTATCATTCATTCTGTCTCCTCCTATGCACTACTACCAAAGTTATCTACTTGAAACAAGAAGACTGCATATTTTATATGACTTCAATCTAACCCTAATTGCATATAAATTAAAACTCACATTTCTTAAAATAGTTGCATAAAACTCTTCAGAATCTAGTCAGAAATGACCTTAGCATCTTTGTGGGTAACTCTGTGTATGTTTATACTATAACGTCTGCTTCAAATGTCCTTTCCTTCCTTACCTGGCAAAGTTTTGGCCATCCTTCAAGATCAAGTTCATATTAGCCTCCCAATTCCAGTTTGTGTTAGGCACAGCTAGTTTTTGATTCCTTCATGTACTAAGATCATGGCATCTGGTCCCATCACTTCATGGTAAATAGATGAGGAAACAGTGGAAACAGTGGCTGACTTTATTCTTCTTGGCTCCAAAATAACTGCAGATGGTGATTGCAGCCATGAAATTAAAAGATGCTTACTCCTTGGAAGGAAAGTTATGACCAACCCAGATAGCATATTAAAAAGCAGAGACATTACTTTGCCAACAAAGGTCCGTCTAGTCAAGGCTATGGTTTTTCCAGTGTTTATGTATGGATATGAGAGTTGGACTATAAAGAAAGCTGAGGGCCAAAGAATTCATGCTTTTGAACTGTGGTGTTGGAGAAGACTCTTGAGAGTCCCTTGGACTGCAAGGAGTTCCAACAAGTCCATCCTAAAGGAGATCAGTCCTGGGTGTTCATTGAAAGGACTGATGTTGAAGCTGAAACTCCAGTACTTTGGCCATCAGATGCGAAGAGCTGACTCATTTGAAAAGACTCTGATCCTGGGAAAGATTGAGAGCAGGAGGAAAAGGGGACAACAGATGAGATGGTTGGATGGCATCACCAACTCAATGGACGTGGTTTTGGGTGGATTCTGAGAGTTGGTGATGGACAGGGAGGCCTGGCATGCTGCGGTTCACGGGGTCGCCAAGAGTCGGACACAACTGAGCGACTAAACTGAACTGAACTGATGTACATTCAACCCTTCTTATGAACTTGCATGTGCTTTTGTTCAGTTTAACATATACTAATTAAGGGGCCATGTCCAAGAATCAAAGAATTGTGCTTGCTGCTTGGGGTACAGACATAAAAAGTTACAGTGATTACCCTAGAGGAACTTATAATCTAGAGATTGGCAGATGTATAAAAAGATAATTTAAATATTTTTAGTAAGAGCCAATACTTATGTAAGTGTGTCTTTCCATTAAACTAGAAACTCCTTAAAGTTAGGGACTGTAGTGTGTGTGTGTGTGTGTGTGTGTGTGTGTTTTACAAGTGCCTGCCATGTAGTAGGGGCTCTGTAGATACTGAATGAATAACTTGTGAACACAAATTAAAAAGCATACTTTTAAAATATGAAACATGGAATTTGAACTTGCATGGCTAAAAAGATACAGTTCAAACTCTCGCAAAAGATGAACCTGTTGGCTTTTAGGCCAGCATTTCTCAAGAAACCGGGAAAAACATTACACTGATAAAAGCATGTAAAGCTAATCTTTCATCTGGAATAACTCTACCCCGTGATGAGCTGTATCCCATTTCAATGTGAAAAGGAAATGTGTTCCGGGACTAGGCAGCGCTGCTTTTCATTTTGCATCACAGGACATTAGCAACCTTAAGTGCTGAAGAGAGAATTGGACTTCAGTTATTTAGACCTGGAAGATCCTCTGGAGAAGTGGAGAAGTATTCTTGCCTGGAGAATTCTGAAGACAGAGGAGCATGGAAGGCAGTAGTCCATGGGGTCACAAAGAGTCGGACATGACTGAGCGACTAACACTTTTTTTCTGTCTCAGAGTTACTCTTTCAGGAGTCATGAGTTTACATGGTAACATAAGCAGCCACTGTAAAATACAGTCTGAGACTGTTCACAAGCAGGAAGTAGATCTTTATGTTCTCCGTTCTCACACTAGCATATGAGGAATTCAGAAACACTGATTATTGTTCTGAATGAACTCTCTCCTTAAAAATCTGATAGCACATCAGTTTGTTATGGTAATTTGAGGGAAGTATTCTTTGAAAAATATCATAATGGCTGTGTTAGACAAACCAAACTGAAAAAAATCTTCTGGCATGGATGAGAACCCTTCAAAATGTAGTGCCTTTGGATTATGTTTATGCTGTGATTTATTTTTTCTATCTCTAGCCGGCTATTTACAAGGGTGAGTTTTAGTTGAGTTTTCTGTGGAGTCTCATCTGTCGCTTTAAGAGGTGCCCGGCTGCTTTCATTTTTGCTAGAGGAATAGAGTCAAGATTTAAAATTCCTTTTCTCCCAAAGCAGCTGGGGTGCCCTGTGAGGACTGCATTGGTAGTCAAAGAACTTTGCTAGATATTTCAGACTTAGGAGCTTGCCCTGGCATTTCTGCCATTGAAATAAATGTAAAGTATTTTTATGTTGTGTTAAGCAAATTTAAAAGGTGGCTTGCATACAACTTAGATTTTGACTTTTCAGTGTGATTTCAGCATGCATTTTCAGTGTGATTCTGTGTGACTTTCATGTTACAACTTTATTTTGTTGATGCAGAAACTCTAAATACTGGTCTGTTACAGGTATTGTTTCTAATCAGAAGCCATACTTATATAGCTTTTATTTCCAGCACTTTCCTTAGATTTGGTTTTATCTCCACTTGAGGATATTTTGATTTAGTTGTTCAAGTGAAAAGCTAGGGTCTTAAATCAGACTCACCTGGCTTCAAGTCCTAATTTTGCCACTTTCAGGTTGGGTGAAGTTATTTTTCCTCAAGAAGAAAGGGGTGGAGGAGGAAAAGGAGGAAGGGAAGGAAAATAAGGAAAAGTAGAATGAGACACTGAGAATCAAGGAGCAGAAGCAATGGTACCAGATCATGCAGTTGTGTGGATTAAATGAGATAATATTAATATATGTAAAGTGATTTAAACAGTGCTTGACATACTGGAACCTTATATTTTTGAGCTATTGTCCCACGGTTATAAGAATATGATAAACACATTTCAGTGGAGAATGAATGTTTGTTATGAAAAGGTGCCAATCTCTGTCTTGACACATTTTTATCCCTGTTCATTCTGTTGAATGAATGAATCACAGTGTCTTGTATGTTTGTTCTTAAAAGATGTGGTTCCCTTCCTGATAGTCCCAATGTGGAAAGGAGTAGTATATTCTTGGCACAGATGTTAGCTAAAAAGAAGTCAGAAATAAAACACTGTATATTGAACTTTGGTGAAAGAATTTTATTTTTGTCTTGTTTTTTTCTCCCCCCCCCCACCAGAGAAAATGTTTACTGTTGATATCTCTCCTGGACCCCAGATCGCTGCTCAGATTGGCGACTCAGTCGTGTTGACCTGTGATGTCAGGGACTGTGAGTCCCCATCTTTCTCTTGGAGAACCCAGATAGACAGCCCTCTGAACGGAAAGGTGAGGAGTGAGGGCTCCAACTCCACGTTGACCCTGAGCCCTGTGAGTTTTGAGAATGAACATTTCTACCTGTGCACTGTGATGTGTGGGCAAAAGAAACTGGAAAAGGGAATCCAGGTGGAGCTCTACTGTAAGTAGATTTCAAAATTGTTTACTGTTGTTGTTATTGTTCCCAGTTCCATTGAAATAAACAGAATGCAAATCTGTCATACACAACAAGATCTTTATGTTTAGGAAGGGAATTTAGCATTGTGAATGGTTCTCAAATCTCCAAACCAAAGTTTTTGATGCAACTTTGATATATTTATTTCATATGAATGCAGCATCCCTGATCCTTAGTGTGTGTCTTGTCTATACTCTCTCATCATGGACTTGAGCATACTGCATGTCCCCTGCTACCCACTCTACTCTGGTTGTATATGGTGTGTACAGAGATGGTTGTATGCAAAGAGTAGAAACAGTGCCCATTCAGGTAATGGGGTGGGATGACAAATTATTCGAACTGAGGGGTGAGGTCCAAACCTACTGTTTTGAAGGCATATTTGAAAGCCGCTTGGCAGGATGGAGACGTGAGGCAGTGGTGAGCAGGAGAAAACCTGGGAGTTAGAATGATCACCAGGGATGGTCAGTGCAGCAGCTCAGGTGAAAAGAAGCACCAGAGGATCGCACTAGATTTGAGGATTGATTTATGCCACATACGTATGCTACACTTCTTCTTGCTATTCCTGTCACTTGAACAAAATCGTAGAGCTTCAAAGCTCTATGAATTGACATTGCTGGAATTCCTCAGTTTATAATGAATGAGGACAAGATATGCAAAGTGACCAGAAAGTTCCCTGGTGCCTCAGATGGTAAAGAATCCGCCTGCAATGCAGGAGATGAGAGTTCAATCCTTGGGTACGGAAGATCATTTGGAAGAGGAAGCGGCAACTCACTACAGTATTCCTGTCTGGAGAATTCCATGAACAGAGGAGCCTGGGGGTCTACATAGTCCATGGGGTTACACAGTGTCAGACCTGACTGAGCGACTAAGCACAGCACATAGCACACACATTCTGTGTTTTTATTCAGCAGAACCCAAGAGAACAACTGTGGATATTTTCCTCCAGAAATCCTGCCCAAACTTGTGTTATCTCTCAGGATTTTGCCCAAAATGAGTTAGAGTATGTCTTTAAAGGGATTTGAATCTCTCAGAAGACAGGTTAATTTATTGCTTTATCATGTTACCAAAAGTCCGGGAGCTGTTGATGCAGGTACACTCCCAACAGCAATGAGAGCCAGCAGTGAAGCCTTACGGTCATGTGGAAACATTAGAGAATCTGTCATGTGACAATATTTTGCTTCAGCAGAAAAAGTTTTAGCATTGCTCTTGATAACTGTTTTCACTCACTTTTGTTGATTTATTTATATAAATATTACTTGGAATCTGAATTTCTTATATTTTTTTCTGAACTGCAAGTATTATTCAAGAAACATTTAAAACTTTCTGCCTAAACCTGGCCATTCGAAATAAAAATGTCTAAACCAAGCCTGGGCTCTGAGCTCAAAGAAATAGGAATTCTGATCTCAGCTGGGTGACTTACTAGATATGATGTTAAATGGCAGACTCTTAGCCTTTATAAGTTTAATAAATCTCCCTAGCTGTCAAATACATTCTCTGTGCATTTTTCTAGCTTTAAAATAAGTTAATACTCATTAACTTATTTTAAAGCTAGAAAAATTACACTATTTTGAAGATTGAGATAATGAATATTAAGGGACTAGCACATAATAAACATCCAATACATCATGGAAAATATTTAAAATGTTTAAAATATATGTATACTAAATAAGATGGTGGAAGCTGATATGTCCTTTGAAAAGACTAGTCCTTAGCTATCAGCAAGACTGTATCACTAAGGAGAGAAGAATAAGAAGTATATTTATTTCTTGATGATTTGATGTGCTAGGGATTTTTTGTTACCAGCATTATTTATATTTGATATCATAAATAGTTATATTTAATGTATCTATTAGTAATCATTTTATTCCAGGTGAATTAAAACCTTGACTTTGAGAACTTTGCATTTAATAAAGATTAGTTCTGTTTTTCTTTCAGTGTGACATATAAACCTCATATTTTGCTTGATGTTTGCAGCCTTCCCTAGTGATCCAGAAATTGAAATGAGTGGTCCATTAGTGAGTGGAAACCCGGTCACTGTAAGTTGCAAGGTTCCTAATGTATATCCTTTTGACCGACTGGAGATTGAATTGTTTAAAGGGGAGAGTATTATGATGAATAAAATCTTTTTGGAAGATGTAAGTGAAAAAGCCCTAGAGACCAAGAGTTTAGAGATGACCTTCATCCCCACCATTGAAGATACTGGAAATGTTCTTGTTTGTCTGGCTCAGTTACCTATTGATGAAATGGAATTTGAACCCAAACAAAGGCAGAGTACACAGATACTTTATGTTAATGGTAAGTACATGTGTGATGTATCCACAATTTAATGTGAATTTTTTTATCATGTTTTCCAGGTAATAGTTAACATGAAGTTCATAGTTAAAACCATTGTGAAATGAAATAATTGAAAAGAAATTACAAAATAATGATTTTATATTAAAAAAAACCCCTCAAACTTAAAACAACTGTTTATTTGCTTATGATTCTAAGCTGGCAGTTTGGGATGAGGTCAGATGAGCAATTCATTCAATATGGTATCAAATGAACTCACATATTCATTTTCAGTCTGTTGGAAGTTCAGTGAAGGATGGTCTCAGGTAGCCTCATTTACAAACCTGGGCCTTCTCTGGGAGTGCCTGGACCTTCCTTTCTTCATATGAAGAGAGGTAGCATAGATTTAGTCACCAGAGTGCAGGGCTTCAAGAGAGTGAAAATGAAGGTGGCTTCTTGGGGCCTAAGCTTGAAAGTCCTACAGAGTTACTTCTTCCAGGGTATATTGGTCAAAGTTAGTCACAAGGACAGCCTAGATTCAAAAGGTAGAAAAATAGAGTCTACCTTTTCATAGATGATTTACATAGCTCGTGTTCATGTTTAATGTACTATAAATGTCAATACTCACTATCATTGACCATCCATTCTTTGACAATAAGAATGTTTCTATAGAATTTGTTTCCATTAGAAAATATCCATGATATGTTCATATTCTACTCTGGATCATTCTGTATAGGGCTTCCATGGTGGGTCTGTGGTAAAGAATCTTTCTGCTAATGCAGGAGACTGGGTTCAATCCTTGGGTTGGGAAGATCCCCAGGAGAGGAAATGGCAACCCACGTCAGTGTTCCTGCCTGGGAAATCCCATGGACAGAGAAGCCTGGCAGGCTACAGTCCATGGGGTCACAAAGAATAAGACATGACTTAGGGATTAAACAACAAAAACAATTATTTTGTATCTGCTAAAGTAAATGAGGGCAGAAAACTCTTTTGGTAAAGTTTTCAAGGTTAATAAACTGTTCTAATCCACAAATACATAGCCAAGTTTTGCAACACTGATAAAAACTCTTTGGAACTCAGAGTATAAACAGCCAAGCTAACAAGTGTCCCTACCTTTTCAGTTGCTCCCAGAGATACAACCATCTTGGTCAGTCCCTCCTCCATCCTGGAGGAAGGTAGTTCTGTGAATATGACATGCTCTAGCGATGGCCTTCCAGCTCCAGAAATCTTATGGAGCAGGCAGCTAAGTAATGGGGATCTACAGCCTCTTTCTGAGAATGCAACTCTCACCTTCATGTCTACAAAAATGGAAGATTCTGGTGTTTATGTCTGTGAAGGCATTAACCAGGCTGGAATAAGCAGAAAAGAAGTCAAATTAGTTATCCAAGGTGAGCTAAAGTGATTAAATGAGTTATTAGCACTAGTCTTATTTTGGTTGTGTTACTAGTTTTGAACAAAGTCCTTTGAAAAAAAAATTTTCTAGAACAAAATGCACTGAACATTTTGAAGAGCTCATGATGTTTCCTCTGCATAGAAATCTGGAATAGTACTTCTGCATGAACCATTCCAAGTCACTTATCCTAAATTTCTTTCAACCTCAAGTGGAAGGCTAACTCCAGGAATTGTGCCAAGAGTTCCAGTTACACTTAAGAGGCATTGATTATGGTGTTAAAAAAGGATAGGAAGATGTATATACATATTTTGGGATTACTTAGGGCCCAGGTGGCACTAGTGGTAAAGAACCTGCCTGTCAATGCAGGTTAGATGTAAGACACAGGGGTTTAATCCCTGGATCAGGAAGATCCTCTGGAAGAGGGCATGGCAACCCACTCCAGTATTCTTGTCTGGAGAATCTCATGGACAGAAGAGCAGATGGGCTATGCTCCATAGGGTTGCAAAGAGTCAGACACGACTGAAGCGACTTAGCACCTAGCATACAAAATCACCTTATCTTACTCAATTAAATTCCTCATGGTAATCTCATAAAATGACGCTAGAATTTGCTTAGAAGGCTAAGAAGGCACTTAAACTTTTTATAAATTCTGAGGTTTGAGTAGCAGTGACCTTTCACTCTGGTTCATCAATAAAATGGCATAGAATCACCAGGATGGATTAAGTTAGGAGATCCAGATCCATTCTTTTCAGGATGGAGAGGCAAAACTGAGCACAAAATAATTTCTAGTTGACAGGTTGAAGCTCTAGGCAGTTTGGGGCAAAGTCATGAAGTGGTCAATTTGGATTTCCCTCCTACCTTCCCTTTTGGAGTTCGAGGTCCTCTTCTTCACTACGGCTGTCAGTTCCTCTCTTACTCCTTGGTATTATTTCCACTAAGATGTTAGTGACTGTCTTGTTACCTTGTTACAATAATTATTCGTATTTTAAAGGAAAGGAAGAAACTTGGAAGAGCCATGCACTACCTTAAAGAAAGGGCTTAGCATGTAGCTTTGGTTGAGGAAAGAGTATCTAGTCACAGAGCAAATACTCTCAATGGGAACATCACTTATAAAATGGTGACGTGGTACCTCCCTCCACAGGTTGCATATTAACAGAGATGTTGTATGTCAGATACTAAGCCTAGGATAACAACTGGTGTGTTAAAGATTTTAAGAGCCATCTCTGCACAGCTTAATTTCTTGACCTAGAATGGTCTAGCTCAAAACTCAGAAGCCTTTTATACTTCAAGAAATAGTTGCACAACTTAGTGACCAAAAAAAAAAAAAAACCACATTATTTTCCACATTTGAAATCTCCACCTGTTTTTAAACACCCATTCGTTGGCTAAGGTTGGGTAAGAATTACATGAAGGCTGCAGTGCCCAAACTTTTTGGCACCAGGGACTGATTTTGTGGAAGACAATTTTTCCATGGTTTGGGGAGGGGGCTCATTTCAGAGTGATTCAAGTGCAGTAGGGTTCATTCTTCTATGAGACCCCCATGCTGCCACTGGTCTGACAGGAGGTGGAGCTCAGGTGGTAATGCTAGCCATGGGGCGGGAGTGTAAATACAGATGAAGCGTCGCCGGTCTGCCGCTCACCTCCTGCTCTGTGACTGGCTTCCTAATAGGCCACCGGTTGGTACCAGTCCATGGCCTGAGGGCTTGGCACCCTTGTCTAAGGGACACAAGAGAAGCGTGAGGTGTCTTCTTTGATTAAAAATATGATCGTTTATAAGAATCCAGTAAATGTCTGACTTCTTTAATTGCCCCTCTAAATATTTAATGCAAACTGTAAGCACAAATACCATCTTGACACCTATTGTTACTGTCATTAAATTAATATGGAATTGGTTTATGTTTCATTCAATCAGAGGTATCTTTAAATTATTTCCATAGCTGCTCCAAAAGATATACAACTTACAGCTTTTCCTTCTGAGAGTGTCAAGGAAGGCGACACTGTCATTATCTCCTGTATATGTGGAAATGTCCCCCCAACTTTGATAATTCTGAAGAAAAAAGCAGAGACTGGCTACACAGTGCTGAAGTCTACAGATGGCGCATATACCATTCACAGGGCTCAGTTAGAGGATGCGGGAGTATACCAATGTGAATCTAAAAACGAAGTTGGCTCACAGCTAAGAAGCCTAACACTTGATGTTAAAGGTTAGTTTGTTTTTGTTGTTATTCTTGTTTCTTGTTATTTTTATAACAAGCTTGGTGGATTGTAAAGGATTTGAAGGGTTAGATGAATGAGTTGGCAAAACGGAACTGAATTCCATTTCATTCTGGTTATTTCTTAGTGTTTCCTAAAATAACCATGTACAGGTGCTCTGTCCTAAGGAGTTTAGCCAGGATGTTGACATCATAAATCAGTGTAGAATTCCCATTTGCAATTTGAAACATTGACAATTTATCACTGGTCTCTGAGGTCTTGCACTTCTTGTGTGTTTAAATGCACTTTCAAAACCTTTCTTTGGGAGTTATAGGGAAACTAAGGAAGTAGAATTGGCACATGGAAAAAGAAAGGTTTATCTAGACCCTTTTCCTTCCTACCTGAAGAGAGTGTCACTTTCTGAACAAAAAGTGACTGCATATTTTCCAGACTGACTCTTTTCTGGATTTGAGAATGGTGATCTTAATGCTGAACAATGTAAAGGAATCTCTAGACTACAGAATTACTTCCTTAGAATATCCAAGCTCCTTGTCCATCCCGTTGTATTCTGATAGGGAAAGGGAAGGAGGGGGCAATGGTCCCAACATAGGAATTTCAGGGGCCAGCTTAATTTCAATCCCTCTGTGAACTCACAGTAGGATCTGTTGATCTTATCAGTGAAAGTAGAAAATGTCAGCTTTTATTGCTCAGTCTTCCACTCCTTGAGTGGTAAGGAGCTCCCACTGTGTACTGGAAGCCAAACTTGAAATAAACATGATTATAAACAAATACAACTCTTTAAGAGCCTTTGATATAAATGCTGAAGAGGAATGATGTATATTAAGATGTCCTACTTGAGAGATACAAAACATAAAATTTTCTATATATTTCTAAAAAAGCCATCTGCAAGAATTATTTCTCTTACTATCTCATACATGATGTTTGACTGTAATGGTTGCACGGTAGGTATTTCAAGACCTTTCTTGGAGAATTGGTTAGTTATCTGAACTCATTAATAATCAGAGTCCTGTTTCTTTAGTACATACTTTTATTTCCCAAACCAAACACTCTTGTCCCATTCTTACTCTTCTAAATGAGCCTTAAAAAGTTGCACCCTTCCTTCCATCCTGTTACTGGACCTGCATCTATGTGAATCCAAGTTTGTGGAAGTCAACAGCTGTCATCTTTAGACTCATTACGATGGTAGCAACTGCTAACTGATTATTTGATTGATTCAGAGAAATGTGCATTTGCGTCCTGTTGGTTCTTATCACTGATTTAATTCACTTTTCTTCAGAGAACTAGTGGTACTATTAAAACTTGTGACTGTTATTATTAAACAATTTCTTTTCATACCAGACATTAACTGCATCCATCTGGTTATTTTCCAGGAAGAGAAAGTAACAAAGACTATCTTTCTCCTGAATTTCTCGTGCTCTATTGTGCATCCGCCTTAATATTAACTGCCATTGGAATGATTATTTACTTTGTGAGAAAAGTCAACATGACAGGGTCCTACAGTCTTGTAGAAGCACAGAGAACAAAAGTGTAGCTAATGCTTGAAACGTTCTACCAGACATTATCAGTTCAGATTCTCAATACTGCTCATCATTCCATGAGGAAAACAGAAACTGGGAACTCAGACTTCCTTGAATGCAGTGAACGCTTGGAAAAAAATGGCTGCCTATGGCCCTTACTGTGAACAAGCAGCCAAAGGGAAATTTCTGCTTAAAAACTAGCACTACCATTGACAGGACTGGAGTAATTTCTTGATGTGTATATACAATAACATGATTTGTATATATGTAAAAGTATGCCATAGCAAGGTTGCTTGGAATATCAGCACACTAGAGTCAACATATTTAAAATTATTAAAATGTTGCTTGAACTGATTGTTATAACTTAACGTATCTTAATATCAACTGGCAGCTGAACTATGTCATCTTTTTAATATTTTATTTCCTTTAAAAAAATTTTATTCCTATAAAGTTCATGGGCAACAGTTTCATATTGTGTAAAGATGCCAGGGTTTTATATTGTCAGAGGCAAATGATAGACCAAGGGAACACTGGGTTGACTTTCAGGTACTAAACACTTTAATCTATGGTATAATGGTTAACTAGATTTCTCTGGGTGGTACTGACATGGTACGGAGACATTTTTTAATATTGTTTGTTCATCAGACTCAGTATAATTTTCCAAGTGGTCTAAAAATGCAACTTCTTTTGATTTTCTTTTGTAAATGTTCAGGGTTTTGCCGGGGGGGTGTACAGTAAAACAATGATTTCTGGAATTGAAAGAGTTGTGTGTTTATTTATTATAAGTTGCCTCCTTTAATCATGTAGTAGCTTTTTGGTAATGTCAAGTTCCAAATACTAGAGGGTTCAAACCCATAGAAATAATATCTACTTCAAGTGTGCTCCTCAGATTACTTTTATCAGAATCATCATGGGAACTTTACAGATATTTACTTATCTTGGGGCCATCCTAACCTATTGAATTGAAATACCTGGTTTAGTAGCCTTGGAACTTGCAATTAAAAAAAAATTTTTTAAATATAGTATACACAGAAAGAGTGAATGCAGATGAACATGGACATGTTAAAGGGCAGCAAGTAAACACCTGTACCATTAAAGCGAAGAGATAGAGCATTACTGTTCTTCAGAGCCTCTTAGATGCCATTCATTGATTGTAGCTCTGTTACTGAGCCTTCAACAATATCTTGAATTGCACATTAAACTTTCCCCTCCTTTCTTTGGGCATTTTATACCTATATGTATTCTTACTCACTCTGTCGTGTCCAACGCTTTGCAACCCCATGACTGGAGCCTGCCAGGCTCTTCTGTCCATGGGGTTTTCCAGGCAAGAATACTGGAGTGGGTTGCCATTTCCTTCTGCATGGGATCTTCCCAACACAGGGATGGAACCTACGTCTCCTGTGTCTCCTGCTTTGCAGGAAGATCCTTTACCCCCTGAGCCATTAGAGAAGCCATTATACCTATATAGGTAACCCTAAGTAGAACATTATTTTGTTTGCCAGCTTTTGAATTTACATGCGTGCCTGTTAAGTCACTTTAGTCGTGTCCAACTCTTTGCTACCCCATGGACTGTAGCCCTCCAGGCTCCTCTGTCTATGGGATTCTCCAGTCAAGAATACTGGAGTGGGTTATCATTTCCTCCTCTAGGGGATCTTTTCAACCCAAGGATGGAAACCGTGTCTCTTGAGTCTCTTGCTTTGGCAGGTGAGTTCTTCACTATTAGCACCACCTGGGAAGCCCCTAAATATAATCATATGGTATGTTTGACGGTGACTTTATTTTTCACTTAAAATTGTGTTTTTGCTTAATTAATCCATATTGCTATGTCTATTCATTATAAGATTTTGCCACAACTTATTTATATAGGATATATATATATATATATATATATATATATATATATATATATATATTCCTACTGTTGATGGATATCTGGGCTGTTTACAGTTTTTACAATATAATCAAAATTTCTATAAACACTGTTTTATATATTCCTGAATTGCATGTAAGAATTAACTCAGGGTGCAAGAATTCCTCTAAAGTGTATATATTCTAGTGAAATTGCTGGATTGTAGGAAATGTACACTTTCAGGTTTATAAGGAAAGCTAAACTATTTTCTGAAGCAGTTGAAGTAATTTATGCTTCCACCAGCAGTCAATAAGTGTCCACATTACTAAACAGCTTACTGGAGGGGGACATTGTCTGACTTAGAGATTTGCCTTTCTTACAGCTTAAAATTGTTTTCCATATTTTTTTAACTTGTATTTTCCTGATTACTAGTGAGATTGAACATCTTATCATATATTTAAGGACTCTGTGTTTAGGATCATTGGAGCTGGCCCTTTTGTGAAATATCTGCAAAGTTCTTTTTCTGTTTTCCTGGTGATTGGCTGTATTTTATTGATTTGGGGGAAATTTTAAAATATGTTTATATATTTTAGATTCTATGTATAGATTATACACACACACACACACACACACACACACACACACACACACATACACACACATATATATTTATTCTGGATGCTAGCCTTTTGTTGGTTTTCCCTTGTATCCTTCTGGGAATTTTACAGTTTCAGGTCTTATGTTTATGTCTTTGTCTCTTTTGAATTAATTTTTGTATATGGTATAAGAAAATCCCACCATTCTTTACTCATTTCCTCTTTTTTGGCTTTCTTCTGGGTTATTATATTTTTAGCAATTACATTTTATCCTTCTTGTTGGCTTACTTGTTTTTCTTTTCAGTAGTTACTTTAGGGTGTTTGTTGTTTAGTAGCTAAGTCATATCTGGCTGTCTGTGTCCCCAGGAACTGTAGCCCACCAGGCTCCTCTGTCCATGATATTTCCCAGGCAATAATACTGGAGTGGGTAGCCATTCTCTTCTCCAGAGGATCTTCCTGACCCAGGAATTGAACCTGGGTCTCCTACATTGCAGGCAGATTCTTTACCATCTGAGCCACCAGGGAAGCCCTTATTTCTTCCTACTGCTTTCATAGATTTCTTCATTCTTACCTTTCAGCTCACTAGCTTGTTCTTCAACTGTCTTTACTCTCCTATCATATCATGCATTGAGTTCTTTGTTTCAAATTTTTATTTATGCTATAGTATTTCCACTTGTTTATACCATATAACTGCTAGCTCTTTCTTTATGTTAAAAATATCTTCCTCATCTTTCTGAAGATGATTATAATGCTCACTTTAAATCTCTAACTAATGAAGTCTTATTTTTCAGGTATAAGTTTCTCAGTTTTGTTTTGTTTTTAATCCTGGTATCAAATGTCTTGTTAGTGTGCCTGCGAGCTCACAGTCTTTAGGAGTATTCACTAGCCTTCATGAGAAGGTTAAATTTCAGGCTAACTGTTACCCTTGTGGTAAATTTAAGGATAAAGGGAGAGTGGGGAAGCCACCCCAGGAGGGGTATCAAGACTTTCCATTGTCTCTTTATCATTCCTCTTCCCCACAGTTAACACTGTTCTCTGGCTAATTTTGTCATGCTTTCACCTAGGGGACTGTTTTTTCCTTTTCCTTTCCTTGTAACATGCTATATCTCTGTATCAGTCCAGGAAGAATCACTTGAAGGAAATATACCTATTTCTCTATATTAAGGGATTTGTTATAGTGATTCAAGCCTACACAGTGGAAAAGAGCTGGTTAAACGTCTCTGCAAGGCTGTTGTCTTCATTTCTGATGCTAGAGTTTGAAGACTGTAGAGAAGTCAGTCAGAAGGGAAATGTGGATGTAAAGTCAGAGACAGCAAGGAAAAATTGGAACTTATAAGCATCAGCTGGAACCTGCAATGATGGGTGGGAACCAATGTTGGTTCCCACTGCTTTCAATCTCAAGACAGTAAGACACTGGAACCCTTCATTGTGGACCCAAACACATCTGGCTCTTGAATCAGAAAAGATGAAGAAAGTTCCGGAGAATTTGGATCATTTGATGTCCATGAAGTAAGCCAGCAAACTGACAATGCTTATGAGTTTCAACAGTTCCTGGTTATCTTGCTTTTGCTTGAGAAAACAAACAAGACAAAAACAACCAAACAAGAAAACAAAACAATCTGAGTGTTACTTCACTTCTGCTATCCAATATTGCACAAAAATCTAACTGGAAATACAGAGAAATGAATTCTTGGTAATGTAGTTCGTACTAGCCAAGTTGGTACATTCCAAAGCCACCACAACCTCAGCGTATGAAAAGTGATTGACTTTATTGGTTATGTTGTTTTGCTTTTCTGAAGATATGTTTCACATAGCTCTCTTCTTTTCTGACAAATCATTCTGAGGAGAAAGAGACAATTAAGATTATGCTCTGATCATAGGATTTTTAAAGAGTTCTTTATTGTACATTTCAGCCTAGGCATCAGAATAGATGTGCATTTAAGGAAAGCTGGTTGTCTGAACTGCTCCTAAAGATAAGAAGATAAAGCTGTACCTTGACCAACACCTGCTCTTGTTAGTGCAAAATATCATTCACCTAAGAATATCATTCTTTCCTTTGGGTCCATAAATCAGAAACCAAGAGGGAAAAAATTCACAACTCTCCTATGCCTTTAATTTCTAACCCTGGCTTGTGACTGGTTAGTGCAACTTAATAGTATCCATCCTGGTCAACGTACTTCTATGTTGAATTTTCCACAACGTACTTCTATGTGACTCTGTAATACTAGGCCACAGCAAATCCAGGAAAATAAAATATAGTTGAAATTTTATTCTTATTTGGACATCATAACTAAATTTAAACTCCCACAAATGACTAAAATTAAAGCCTGTAAGGAAGTCAGTCAAAATACCAATAAATATAGTATTTATATCATAAATAATGATGTATTAAAAATATTTATTTTACTCAATATTTGGATCTTTCTTGGAAGTCACAGAGCATGCTGGTGAAATAATTATTATACAAATGCTCCTATATTAAATATAAAAGATAAAGAGAGAAAGCAAGAAATCTCAATGCTCTTGCTGTAAACTATTTTGGGAAAACATTTTGGAAGATAAGTCTTCCAAATTAAGGATAGGCCAGATATTATGCTCTTTCATTGTCTTAGAAGATCTGAGAGACTAAGTAAAGAAAAATAAGCAAAGAAGAAGAGTCTTCAAAACTTTAAACTTCACAAAGAAGTTTACCAGGTAGAAAGGGACAAGTGCATTGACTGATTTTCCTGAAAAATGACAATGTCTTGACAAAGGCTATGAAAGCTTGATGACCCTTAACATCTCACGGAACAAAGGAGTCAGTAAAACAAGGTGAAGATGTTAAAGGGGGAACATAAGAAACACAAAAGAAAGATGTCAAGGTGACAAGTTAAACATAACCCACAGAATAAGAAACGTCAGAAGCCACCTCCACAGTACACCTACAAACACCTGCCCTTTTGTTAATACATGAAAGAGAGCCTCTCACTGTAACCCCTTCACTTCCTCATAGGGGTAAATCAGATGACTAGGCAGTGTGAGGGTGCCTGGTGGGAGAGATTTTACTGGGCAGCAAACTGGGCAATTCATCCAGTAAACTGCATTTTACTTTATCAGTCTTTTGTTTGTTACTTCCAAATCCTAGATATTCAAGTCTTTTGACTGTACCTCATTTCTCCTGTATCACTTCCTCACAAAATCACAAAGGGGTTAATAGATTAAAGTAGGCATATTCACTGAATAAACCTTCTGTTTGTTAGGGAAGAACGGTACGAGAACCACTTTGACCTGAAAGCTTCTAATTTAAGCCAACTTTCAAAGACAGAAGATAATTGGATCCTTGTGCTATCTTTGATTATATGAGACTTTATTCAAAATTGTATTCTACAGCCACAGATCTCTCATAACCTTGGCTGTCTGTGATCTGGCAGCAGTGGAGGACCCACTATGATCTCAAAGAGTCTACCAATGTGCCTTGGTGTTAAATTCCACCATAAAGCCAAGAGCCTTTTAAATTTTGTTTCTACCTAGTAGTAAAGATAGTATTACAGCAAATACCACAATGGGATACAAAAAGCAATGTATAAATAAGTTATTCATATCAATTTCTCTAATGAAGATTGCTATAGTTAATTCGTTTCCAAGGCACATCATTCAATATCACAGTAATCTAAGTCTATGCTCCAACCAGGAAGGTTGAAGAAGCTGAAGTTGAACGGTCCTATGAAGACCTACAAAATCTTCTAGAACTAACACCCCCAAAAGATGTCCTTTTCATTATGGGGGACAGGAATGCAAAAGTACAAAGTCAAGAAACACCTGGAATAACAGGCAAATTTGGCCTTGGAGTACAGAATGAAGCAGGGCAAAGGCTAATAGAGTTTTGCCAAGAGAACACACTGGTCATAGCAAACACCCTCTTACAACAACACAAGAGAAGACTCTAAACATGGACATTTCATACACTAGTAATGCTCAAAATTCTCCAAGCCAGGCTTCAACAGTACGTGAACCATGAACTTCCAGATGTTCAAGCTGGTTTTAGAAAAGGCAGAGGAACCAGAGATCAAATTGCCAACATCCGTTGGATGATCAAAAAAGTGAGAGAGTTCCAGAAAAACATCTATTTCTGCTTTATTGACTATGCCAAAGACTTTGACTGTGTGGATCACAACAAACTGTGGAAAAATCTTAAAGAGATTTTTAATAGAATAGATTAAAATACTAGATCACCTGACCTGCCTCTTGAGAAATCTGTATGCAGGTCAGGAAGCGACAGTTAGAACTGGACATGGAACAACAGACTGGTTCTAAATATGGAAAGGAGTATGTCAAAGCTGTATATTGTCACCCTGCTTATTTAACTTACATGCAGAGTACATCATGAGAAATGCTGGGCTGGATGAAGCACAAACTGGAATCAAGATTGCAAGGAGAAATAATAACCTCAGATATGCAGATGATACCACCCTTATGGAAGAAAGTGAAGAAGAATTAAAGGGCCTCTTGATGAAAGTGAAAGAAGAAAGTGAAAAAGTTGGCTTAAAATTCAACATTTAGAAAATTAAGTTCATGGCATCTGGTCCCATCAGTTCAGTTCAGTTCAGTCACTCAGTCATGTCCGACTCTTTGCAATCCTATGAACCTCAGCACGCCAGGCCTCCCTGTCCATCACCAACTCCCAGAGTCTACCCAAACCCATGTCCATCGAGTTGGTGATGTCATACAGCCATCTCATCCTCTGTTGTCCCCTTTTCCTCCGTCCCCCAATCCTTCCAGTATTATGGTCTTTTCCAATTAATCAACTCTTCTCTTCTCATGAGGTGGCCAAAGTATTGGAGTTTCATCACTTCATGGCAAATAGATGGGGAAACATTGGAAACAGTGACAGACTTTATTTTTCTTGGCTCCAAGATCACTGCAGATGGTAACTGCAGCCATGAAATTAAAAGATGCTTGCTCCTTGGAAGAAAAGTTATGACCAATCTAGACAGCATATTAAAAAGCTGAGACATTACTTTGCCAAAAAAGGTCCATCTAGTCAAAACTATGTTTTTTCCAGTAGTCATGTATGCATATGAGAGTTGGACTATAAAGAAAGCCAAGCACCAAAGAATTGATGCTTTTGAACTGTGGTGTTGGAGAAGACTCTTGAGACCCCTTGGACTGCAAGGAGATCAAACCATTCCATCCTAAAGGAAATCAGTCTTGAATATTCATTGGAAGGACTAATGCTGAAGCTGAAACTCTAACTTTGATCATCTGATGAGAAAAACTGACTCACTTGAAAAGACCCTGGTGTTGGGAAAGATTGGAGAAGGGGATGACAGAGGATGAGATGGTTGGACAGCATCACTGACTCTATGGACATGAGTTTGAGTACACTCTGGGACTTGTGATGGACAGGGAGGTCTGATGTGCTGCAGTCCATGGGGTAGCAAAGAGTCAGACACAACTGAGTAACTGAACTGAACTGAACTGATAGTTAATGAATGAGGATCAAAAATAGGAAAATTCTTCAATGAAGAGCTGATAGAAAGAGATGAAGAGTTTGGAGAGGACGCAACAATTATTTTCCTAACAGATTCCATTTACATAATTTTTCCCTTTCTGGACATCAGCAGATGATGTTAATTATTCCCTCAGTTGACACATTATCATCACTACTCAAAGCAAGAGTCTTCTTTTATTTTTTCTTTTTTTTTTTCTGTTTCTCATTCCCATTCCTTCTCCCCACGGGCAGCCATTTTTATTGTATTCAACATGTACCTTTTGGTTTGTACATGTTCTTGTAAACTGTATGTGTTTTTGCTTGCATTTAATTTATATAAATAATATCATGCTTTATGTTTCTATTTACTTTAAAATTTTCTTTTACTCAGGACTATATATTTAGGATTCATCCATGTACTCTGTGGACTTCCCATGTAGCTCAGCTGATAAAGAATCTGCCTGCAATGTGGGAGACCTGGCTTTGATCCCTGGGTTGAGAAGATCCCCTGGAGAATAGAATGGCTACCCACTCCAATATTCTGGCCTGGAGAAATCCATGGATTCTATAGTCTATGGAGTCACAAAGAGTTGGACATGACTGTATGCCTTTCACATGTACTCTGTATGGTGTCTTCCCTGGTGGCTCAGTGGTAAAGAATCCTCTGGCAATGCAGGACAAATGGGTTCAATTCCTGGGTCAAGAAGATCCCCTGCAGAAAGGAATGGCTACCTACTCCAGAATTTGCTTGGGAAATTCCATGAACAGAGGAGCCTGATGGGCTACAGTCCATGGGGACCCAGGAGAGTCAGACATGACTTAGCGACTAGAGCAACAACTACATGTATTATGTGTATATTTAGTTCCTTGCTTCTAATTACCATACAATGTGTACATTTTCCTTTTGATACATTTACTTAATGACAAATAATTTCCTCGATGCAGTCTTTCTGGAGGTAATCTGATGTGCATCCAGATTACCTCCAGTTACCTCACTCCAAAGGGTGCCGAACTCAATGCTCACGTATGTGATCCTTAAGAACCTGTGTAAGACTCTTTTTGGATTCTCTAATTCTACTCCAGGAGAAGAATTGCTGGTTATAAGGCTAGAATATATTTAAAACACTCTAGTCTGGGGGTTGGTAGCCACTTTTTCTTATATGTATAGTTGGTGTTGTCATTATCATCACCATTTAACAGCTGAATAAATGGAAAGATCAGATTTTGAGCTGGCCACAGTCACTCAGTGAGTAAAGAGTGACACTTTCTCTTCTGACTACAACATTCTTCTCTGCTCTTTGCATCATGTCACATTACCTCCACAAGCTTGTCCTATCCTGAAACTGGGAAGTGGGTTAGATTTGTTTTATTACATTTCCTGTGGACTGTCCAACATTCCCTCATTTGTGATTATACTGTAATTAACAAGGTTTGAGAAGGGAGATATACGGATCCCTTCTGGCTGAAGGCAACTCAAACTGATCTCATTTAACTGTTTCCTGGTGTACTAGAAGTAATGCCTTTGTATTAAAATCAGGGACAGCCAAACACAGGCAACTTGCTGGCAAAGGTCTTAAGGTGAATTTTTAAGATAATTAAGATGATTGACTCCTGAAGATCTGGCCAAAAAACGGGTAATAACACTTTTAATTAGTGCCTCTTGTATATGAGACACATGGAAAGCCTGACACCACAGGCTTGTGAGGCGGAGACTAGGTTTAAATCTACTGGGAAAAGAAAATAGAATAAAGCCATCTTATGATAGAGTTCTCAACAGTATTTCATAAATACTTAGTGTTAATAATCTGAATGTTAGAATAATTAGACTTTGTAGCTGACTCAGTCATTTTGTATGTGTTGTTTTAATGCTATTTCATTCAGAGCTGCCACATTCTTCTGATGCTGTCGCATGGCAGCCCCAGTGAGCACACTGCAACACCTCTCTTACCAAGGCGAGGTCTCAACCCCTAAGAAAACCTGATACAGTCATTCCAGACATTCTTACATGGACATTTCTGTCTTTAGCAGGGACTTTGAATTTCATGCTAAATCAAAGATTCCCCTTGTCAGGAAAAACGCATCCTGTAATTCACCACTGAGACTTACTTCAAGAGCAATGATTCAATCTCAACTCAGGGAGAGGGAGGAGAAGGCTTCTTTTAGAGTCCCCTGGGGTGCAAGTGTGTGTATTTGGGGAGTTGAAGGTTTTAAACACTGTAATCCTTTCCCCAAGAGATTCTTATCCCGAACTCAATGGGTTTTTTTTTTTTTGAGATTTTTTTTTTTTTTTTATTGTTTTTGCCATACAGTGTCATGATATCACCATGGGTTTACATATGCTTCCCCTCCGGAACCCCCCTCCCTCCTCCCTCACCCCCCGCCCCCGGAAATCTCGCTGCACCAGCCCCGAGCATCAATCCTGGGCTGGCGATTGATTAGACATATGATAATTAACTTGTTTCAATGCCCTTCTCCCATATCATCCCACCCTGTAACTTAGGAAAATTTCCTCTTTGACTCTTTGGACAATAGCAACGTCACTTGATCAGCTGTCTTGCGCAGAACTTGTAAAACAAGCACTAGGAAACTAGATGTAGGGATAGGCCAGATTAGAATCTCAGAAAAAATTTCTCTTAAGCTCTCTCAATTACCATGACATTTTTGTCTTTCAAAAAGCCCACTGGAAAAACTGAGCTAATTTTAGGCTAGAGACCTGGGTAGTAATTACGCTTTTTACTCTAAACAGTCTTATGTATTTGGGCACATGATGGCGGGCTTTAGTTGGACTAGACAAATGGCAAAATCTTGTCCAGTTCATAAGCTGTTAAAGTATTAAACCTAGAGGAAAAATCAAATTACAATAGAAACTTGGAATATTATGCCTCTGTTTGCCCTCACTTTTTAATTTTTTGGGTCAAGTACGTAAAATAACGTTTTTTGTCATCTTGACATTTCTTTTTATGAATTAATATTCATTCCCCAGAGCACAACTGTTGATACCTATGGATGTGCTGTGCTAAGAAGCAGATCAGGCTATGGGTATATGGTTCTGGTCCCTTTTAGACTCTTTTGGAGAACAGTGGGTTTCATACTTTAGCAGCATCACAATCACATAGACTGCTAGGTTCTACCCCCAGAATTGCTGATTCAGGAGATCTGGGGCAGATCTGAAAACTTTATTTCTAACAGATTTTCAGGTGATATGTTCCTGCTGGTCTGGGACTACAGAATTCTAGGATTTCATTTGCCCATTGTTGAGGCAGTGATCTGATCCCTCCATGTCAACCTCGTCCCCAGGTTACAATAGGTGATGGGCAGCCTTTTCGATGATACTATGACCTTCTAGTTCAGATTCCAGAAGACTGTTTTCCAGTAATAATCACCACACACACACAATCAACATAGAAAATGGAGAATAGGACAAATTCACATACAGTCACTCAATTTCTCCACTCTTCCTCTCTTCATGGTTCAAAACTGTAGAGTCTGGTTAACAATTTGGCCAAAAATTATTTTAAATGCTTGGTGTATGTTGGATGATGTTTCATCAGTTTATAGAAGAATTCAACAGAAACATCACAAATCAGAGTTCAGATATATTCTCCCTCTCTCTCTGGAGTAGCTGGTATTTATTGAGCACTTTCTGTTTACCATGAAAGGTATTATTAATTCTATTTGCAGGATCTTATGTAACCCTTGAGATAATCCTATCAGATGAGTATTCTTTTTATCCTATTTCATAGTTGAGGAAAGCTTTACCTAAAGAGGCAAAGTAACTTCCCTCAGGTTACTCAAAACAGAAGTGGTGGAATCAAGATTTTCAGTAGCATCTTGCTTCCAAATATATAATTCTGGAAAAATGAAACACTCTACCATTTACATTCTGTAAAATGGGACCTGCTGCCCAAAGATAATGTGGGAATTAATGAGACAATAGACTTGTCAGGGGCCACAGAGAAAGGATACATTATGCCTACAAGATATTACACTTTGTAATATTTTAGATGTTACTCTATTTTCTACAACAAATCAAATGGCTATGTTCTGTAAACTTATCGCCTCTCTTTCTTTGTATGTCTGATGCTTAAAGAATTATTTTTATGTACTTCTTCTCAAAATGGTCATGCATTCCTTTTCCTTGCTGATATTCAACGGATTACTCAAAATTACTTTATTTTTCATGTGTAACCAATCCTAAAAGCAGATGTTCTGAGGTCACCAGAGACTAGCAGATAGAGTTCACTTAGAATTGAGTTCCATTCCAGTCTTGCTGCTGCTGTCTGTGGTTCTGGTGATCACTGTTTCCTGCATTTAACATTGGGCAGTGTTGAGCTTCACCAGAGGGACTCCGATTTATCTTCACCAGAGTATAGGATGGATGATTTTCATTTTCACAAATCCAGACTTGAGAGAAATCTATAAATATTTTTCAAGGATGTAGGAAAAATGATTGTCCACCTTTTTTCTCCCTAATTACAACTATAATAATGAACAAAATGTCTGTTGTCTTACTCACCAGTAGCAGATAAGATAGACTGTGGGTTATGAGCAATTCACAGGAAACTTGCTGTAACTCCACCTTTTCACTCTGAATCAGGAAAGCATTTCAGAAAGCAAATGAGTAAGCCTGATGATTGTCATAGGCATTATCTGCAATCTAATTTATTTTTTTTTAAAAATCATCTCCAAAGAGCAGCACTTCACCTGATTGCCACTCTGGTTGAGAACCACAGGATGAGATGATTTTCAGATCTCTTCCAACACAAACACCTCCTTTATGGCCTTGAAACTTTTGTCCAATAGACTTTCACAGTGGTCTTTCTGGATTGATTGCTTGGAAGATAAGTTACACAGCACCATTACTTCTAAGTTCTGTTCAGTTTGCTAATCTAAAAGGAAAAGTTGTTTTAGCAATTCCTTGAAAAAGTTTAAGAACATCCCTGAGAATAAAATTGCCAATTTCATCACTGCTCCTGCAGGATCCGAAAGGGGTGTGAAAAATGTCAGGCTGCCAGTGTCATCTGGCTTAAGAAGATTATTGTCATCTGAAGCAAAGATGGCCTCAGTCCCGGTTTGGAGGAAAAGATGGAACCCACTGATTCTTAGGAGCCCAAATCCTTTAAGTGGAAAATCTTTCAGGTTAAAGCTAGCTACTTTCATTTTTACATTCAGCATTTCTCCCTACTTGTTTATTTCCCTTTGGGTTTTTAAAAAACATACTTAGGAAATTTATAGAAAATATTTTTAACCTCCATAAGGACATTGAAATTTTTGTTATAACTTTCTTTTTAAACATTTTAACCACTTAGTATTTATTGTATTTATTCTGGCACAAAGTCTTCAAAAACAGGATATTCTTCTTGTCCTATTTTAGCTATAATGTGGCAAATCACAGGCAGGCTTTTCTAATTTTTTATATGAAAGCTTTGGAATTTCCACAGCTTATGTCCCAAGCCAACAAAAATATACAGAGGGAATTTTTGAATTCAGTTGACTTACTTCACAACATTACTTCTTACAAATATAGTTACTAATCAGGGCAGTGAACTTTAAGTGTGATTTGGAAATGGAAAGTTTGTTCTGTGAAATCAGAAGCAAAAAGGATAAAAATAGTTTGCATCTGACGATACCACATCCCAGGAAAAGGTGATGCCTTCGTTATCTCCAAGGCTTTCCTGGACAGCCAAAAAAGGTCCAGGAAGGCCAAAAAAGTCCACAGTTGAGCTGAACTGAGATTGTCCATGGTTGAGCTGAACTGTGCTAGCACAGAGAGGGCACTTAAACATGGAATCAGAAAGCTTCACTTCTAGTCCTAGCTTTCCTATTGCCTAGCTGAGTGTTTTTGAGGAGGTCAGTTTACCTTTCTGACCCTCAGTTTCTTCCTCCATCTAATGAAGATAAAAATACTCACCCTGAGGATTGTTAGAATGCTCAGGTGAGATAAAAGTTATTAAAGAATTAACAAAAATTAGAAAGCACTTTACAAATATGAGGTATCTTTATAAAATCTTTCTATAATTCAATTAACCTTTGAACATGGGATGTTTAAATTGGAAAAGATGGCAAGACTAACTGGGGTATTTTAGCTAATCAGGATATGATGTTTCTTTCATTGGTACTTATTGGTACTGCATAAAGAGCCGCTCTTACTACTATGAGTGTCATTTGCCTCAGATGTGTTAGAAAAAGTGAGGGACTTTAGTTCCAGGGAGGCCCATAACAAATTGATTACTTGAAAGTCCTAAAAGAGACTTGCTACAAACGTGGTGGTTATGAAACCAGATGAGAGAAGTATGCCTCAATCTTCTCAGGATCCAACCACTGCAGGAACAGAATGCTTAGAATTTTGAAATGGACAGAGGGGATTGCTGAAGTTAGAATGGAAAGGATGGATAACACAGAAACAAAATCTTAACATTGGAGGGCACCTTAATGGTCACCGTGTTGGATATCTCATAGAAGCCAAACTTGACCTCTAGCACATTTTTAGGAGGTGTCACCCAACCTTGCTTGACAATTTGCAGTGACTAGGAGTTGGTTAATTCCTAAGGAGACCCATTCCACTGCTGAAAAGATTTAGCAATTAGAATGTCCTTCTTCACAGTGAACTTAATAGGATTGTTTCTTAATACTGTGCATGCTAAGTTGCTTCAGTTGTGTCCAACTCTGTGCAAACTTATAGAGTGTAGTCCAGCAGGCTCTTCTGTCCATGGGATTCTCCAAGCAAGAATATTGGAGGGGATTGCCACACCCTCCTCCAGGGGATCTTCCCCATCCAGGGGTCGAACCCACAGTTCTTATGTCTCCTGCATTGGCAGGTTCTTTACCACTAGTGCCACCTGTGAAGCCCATATTTTAATGTTGTTACATGCTGTTTACACAGCACTTTGCTATTTACATTTAAAAAGATTTCACGCCATCACTTTTTATTTGATAATCATAAAAATCATGTGAATCACTTGAAGTACTATCATCCCTATTTGAGCACGTGTAAATAAAAGTGCTCCTTGGAAGAAAAGCTATGACTAACCTAGACAGCATATTAAAAAAACAGAGACATTACTTTGCCTACAAAGGTCCATCTAGTCAAAGCTATGGTTTTTCCAGTAATGATGTATGGATGTGAGAGTTGGACCATAAAGAAGGCTGACACTGAAGAACTGATGTTTTTGAACTGTGGTGTTGGAGAAGACTCTTGAGAGTCTCTTGAACTGCAAGGAGATTCAATCAGTCCATCCTAAAGAAAATGAATCCTGAATATTCATTGGAAGGACTGATACTTTGGTCACCTGATGCAAAGAGTTGACTCATTAGAAAAGACATTGATGCTGGGAAAGATTGAAGGTGAGAGGAGAAGGGGAGTTCGATGGCAATCACCGATTCAATGAACATGAGTTTGAGTAAGCTCTGGGAGATGGTGAAGGACAGGGAAGCCTGGCATGCTGCGGTCCATGGGGTCACAAAGAGTTGGACATGACTGAACAACAAACAAAAATGCAGGCTTCCCTGGTGGCTTGGTGGTAAACAATTTGCCTGCAATGCAGGAGTTGCAAGAGACGTGGGTTCAATATTCCCTGGAGGAGGGCGTGGCAATCCCCTCCAATATTCTTGCTTGGAGAATCCCAAGGACAGAGGAGCCTGCTGGGCTACACTCTATAAGTTCAATCTCTGAATCAGGAAGATCCCCTGAAGAAGGGCATGGCAACCCACTCCAGTATTCTTTCCTGGAGAATCCCATGGACAGAGGAGCCTGGGGGTTATAGTCCAAAGGATTGCACAGAGTCGGACATTCAGCCTTTGATATAACACAGAGCAGCAAGTATATTCCTTCCTCTGCACATTAGTCGTTCAATTATCACATGATTTCATGCATCGCTTATCCAAACTAAATATCCAATTCTTTCAACAGCTCCTACCAGGCCAGGGATTTTGGAGTCATTTGTCAGCCTTATCACTTTCTTCTAGACATCCTCTATTTTATCAGTCTCTCACATAAGGACTAGAACCTTGAACTGACACCTCTGCTCCCAATATGGTCTTAGAGACCATGACCCCAGGCAACATGAAGGTTGAATGCTATGAGCGCACCTTGAGGTTATCAATATCTATTTTGGTTTCCCATGGCACTGTTGGTATGTGTACACATCGTGATTCACTAAAACCATAGGACAATCTTCCTATGATAGCCATCAGGTCAAATCTCTTCCATATTTTACTCAAGGCTTGAATGTTTATATTTATGCGGGACTTTAATGCATTCCCATTAAATTTCACTTCATCATCTGGACAATTATTTTATCTTTTAGGATTGTCCTTATCTTGATTCTGTCATTTCTAAGGTTAGATATCTTTCTCTTGCATTATGAATGCCAGATAATCATATGTTAATGGTAAAAACAGTGCTGCTGCTGCTGCTGCTAAGTCGCTTCAGTCGTGTCCGACTCTGTGCGACCCCATAGACGGCAGCCCACCAGGCTCTACCCTCCCTAGGATTCTCCAGGCAAGAACACTGGAGTGGGTTGCCATTTCCTTCTCCAATGCATGAAAGTGAAAAGTGAAAGTGAAGTTGCTCAGTCGTGTCTGACTCTGGGCGACCCCATGGACTGCAGCCTACCAGGCTCCTCCATCCATGGGATTTTCCAGGCAAGATTACTGGAGTGGGTTGCCATTGCCTTCTCCAAAAAAACCAGTGCAGATGAGGCTAAATGGTTAATGATAAAAACATCTCCTGTGTTAATGATAAAATGTGGAACTGAACAATTTCAAACATAGAACACAGCCACAGTCTATCCAGTCTTGATATTTTAACCTTATAGCTGAATTTCTATTAACTCATTCATTTGTAAATTTTAATGAATACCTTATTTGAAGCTAGATGCGATGATGGAAAATGAAATTACCTCAGTTTTGTCAGTTAGGAACAATCAACACATGAAGTGCTTCCCTGGCAGTGTACTCCAGTGGAGAGGTCACAGAAGAGACTATAATCAGCTCAGCCTGGGAGGAGCAGGTGGGACCTGAAATGGCATCCAACTCAAAGTTACCATGAGGGACTTCACTGAAACAACTATGAACTAATTCAATAGATTAGATATGTCTCCAGTGTTCCAAGCCTGGAATCCTATTCAAGCTTGAAACTGAAGTTATTTGCTATGACTTGTTCCTGGTGACCCCATTTTTGAGATCCTATTGTTCACTTTTGTCTTTACACCTCAGAGAATTACACTGAAATTCCATAATTCCCTTTCTATCTCTTCTGAGTCAACCTACATAGTTCTTATTATCTTCTTCCATGACATGAGCTTGTAAAGGACCTGTAGATTACTTGTTCATCAGCTAATTTTGCCTGCAGCTACTTTTCTGATTCTTAGCTATCTGGCAGAGGAAGTCACACTTACCTGCTATTACAGTCACTAGCTGCTTCCACTTCTTTTTCTCTCCTGATCCTTGAATGGGATGGGAGCCTCATCTGCACCCAAGAAGAAGTCCAGAACCTCTCCAGGCAGGAAGAACAGTTATTAGTTCCAAATCAGAGTTGTGGTCTTCCTCTGTCCAGAGGCACAGGGCTGTTTATTGTACACATCCCTGGGAGTCAGTGAGCTTGGGATTTTTTTTTTTTTGTAGAATCCAGTGTTTTTTCTCATGCAGTAGTTACATATTATTGCTAACTTTTTGGGAGCTTCTTTTCCAAATTTTAATTTAAAATATTTATGGTTGCACTTTTTTGGTAACCACTAAGTGTAAACCATGTGTTAGACATTGGGAAGGCAGAAGTAGATACAATGATGAACAAGAACTGGTCAGGGACCATGGTAGGAATTGATGATCCGATGAAGGAGAAAGACTTGCACATGTATAATACGAGGAAGTGGTTGTTCTGGTTTCTTTCTGATGGGGAAGCTTTTGCAAAAACTGAAGTATGTGTGTTCAAGGCAAAAACAGCTATTAAAAAATATCCTCTAAGTCATTTTATTCGAGGGGGAAAAGAGCATAAAATTATTGTCCTCATTTCTTATGTAAGAAAAACAAATTATTTTTTGTGTTTTTACTGTTTAAGTCTCATAGTCTAAGAGATTTACCATTTCAGAGGATTCCATACATTTGCATTTAAGACTCTCAATTACCCAGCGACTGAACTGAGAATCGGTAACTTTTCTAAAACAAAAGAAGAAAATTATTTCTCTTCTTTTTGTAGGATTCCTTCATTCCTTACTCAAGAAAATCGTTTCAGAAACTTGATGTTTGTTGTCCATAAACCTATTTTGTGAATAAAAAGTATAAAACTCAGAAGCTATGCTGTCCTCCTTTTCAAAAATAATACATCAAAAGAAAGGATCTTTTCCTTTTCCTTGCATGAGAAAATGTAGTCTCTGTTTTTGAATTGCAAATATATCTTCATAATGGAGAAAAATCAGTTCACATGACATAGTGCTCGTTCAGCCACTTCAAGAACTAGAGTGAAATTTACTATTTCTCTGACTCTCTTCTCCCCTGTTGGATTCAGAAAGACTCATTCTGAAACAAGCATTATCATTTATATATCAAGCAAGATATCCTTTTGGAATAAAAAGCGAGAAAAAGTTTTAATTTTATAGCCTTGGAAGTGTTTTCTTTTTCTGTGATGGAGAGAGCAGTTTCAGTACTGAGTGCCACGGAAGGGGTTAATGCTGGCCTTGGCTGGGTGTCAGTTAAACTTTTTTTCTGGCTCTGCTCCAGGTTTCCCCTTGAAGGGATTTCCCTCCGCCTCTGCAACAAGACACTTTATAAAGAGCCGACTTTCTATTTCATTCCTTACCAAACCTCACTGGCTTTAGGAGCTCAAGACTCTTCCCAGGCACCTACAGGAGGGACAGAAAGAAGGGTTTTGGAATCATTTTCTCATAAGAGCAGCAAGTTAAAATGCTTAGGAAGATGTTTGTGATCTTTGGAGCCTCAGATATACTTTGGATGATGTTTGCAGTTTGTAAGTTCTTCTCCTTGATTTGTTTCAAATGCTAGCATTCCATTTTAGCCCTGACTTTGGCTTCAGTCAGTTTTGTTATGATAGTAAAGAAAGGCAGAAGGATTTTTAAAGAGTGGGAAACCTTAATTTAACCTAACTTTTAATATACTATTGACTATTGCTATTAATTTATACCATTATATTGTCATAGTTAGAGCAGAAATGTTGATATTTTTTGGATTTTTGCAATGTTGAATGAGTAATTGGATTCTATCTCTTGGAAGGTCTGTCTCTTTAGCTTCCTGTACTTGATAGTGAGATCAAACTTGGCTAGTGACAAAACAGTTGATAAATGGGCATCAAGGTCAGAAGTGAAAGGTCTCCTAAGTGAAAATAATTTCAATACCTTCCTTTGGCAGGGACTCCAGGGCTGCTTTGCATTACTCATGAGCAGTTTAGGAAAGAGATCAGCCAGATCTGGGTGTTATGCTAGAACAGAGAAGGAGTAGAATACTAAACAAACGAGTGGTAAGCTTGTTTTTCTCTTTTTGCTTTCATAGCTCAAGCTTCCCAAATCGACATATTCCCAAGTGAATCTGAAATTTTTGCTCAGATTGGTGACTCTGTTTCACTGACTTGCAGCACAGCAGGCTGTGAGTCCCCATCATTTTCTTGGAGAACTCAGATGGACAGTCCACTGAATGGAAAAGTGAAAAATGAGGGAACCACATCCACGCTGATCATGGATCCTGTTAGTTTCGGGAATGAACACCAGTACCTGTGCACAGCGATTTGCGGGGCTCTGAAACTGGAGAAAGCAATCCGAGTGGAGATCTACTGTGAGTACTTTAGATAATATTTGATTTTCTCTCCATTTTGCTTTAAAATAAGTTTTTTAAAAGAATCAGTTCAGTTCAGTCACTCAGTCATGTCCTACTCTTTGCGACCACATAGACTGTAGCAGGCCAGGTGTCCCTTCTATCACCAACTCCCGGAGCTTGCTCAAACTCATGTTCATCAAGTCAGTGATAAAATGATAGGTTTTTTTTTTTAATGATTAAAAGGATAGTTTTAAGAGAAAAAAATTAAAAAGGATATTCGTGTCCAGATTCTTGGCTAGGGGACATTCTGCAGCAAGAAATCTAGAAGACAGCTCAATCTACCACCAGACTGGAGATCCAAATCTTGGCTTCTGTTTCCAACTCTGCCATGAATATGGTGACCATGGGTAAGGGGTAAGATTCAACTTCTCTAGGCCTCAGTTTTCTTAGCCATAAAGTGAAGTTTTCTAAGGTTCTTTTATTTATTTATTTTTAAAATTCTTTTCAGTTGGATTCTTACATGTTTACTTGTCCATGTACCCAAATAATCTATGAATTCCATACGTCAGGGATTTTCTATGTATTTATTTGAAAACAATTTGGTACTTAAAATTAGTTTAAAGATTAAGTAGGAGATCTATGATTAATAATGGGCTTTGGTACAAATCCTTCCCCCTTAGATGGAAGAAAAATATCTGCAAATGTTTCACTCATTTGACTTCAGCAGAGATAAATTTAGGAGGTTTGATTTCTGTTTTTGTTTAGTGGCATTAAATCTTAATGCTCAACAGCTCAAACTCAAGTATATTTGGAAAAAGAACTTGATTTGCCTAGTGAATGTGAATGAATAGCTTTTGTTACTAGTCTACCAAAATGTATTCCAATTCATTCTCAAACTAGTAAAGAAGGGTAGCAAAAAGAGTAAAAAAAGATAACCTGAAATACATCACTTGCATCCTGGTTACTGTTCCTGCCAGAAAACTGGAATTTTTGATAGTCATCTCTTCAGGAAGACATCATTTGAATCTCTTTTCTAATTATGTTGCTTTTCTTTTGCTATAGTGGAGCTCAACTTGATCCAATAACCTTAACTGATTCTTCAATAATCCCATATGTTGCTAATTCTTCTCAAGAAACTGTGGTTGGCCGATTGTTTTCAATTATGCTGGTTGTACGTGTAGAATTTATGTCTGTACAGCCTTCTGAGCTCCCTGAAAAGGCCCCCTTCTGTAAATACAGGGGAAAATAGTCAGTTCTTAGATTATCTGACAGCAAACTATGTAGATTATAGGCACATTTCTTTTAGAACACAAGGAACAGGATTATGAGTGGAAAAATGAAAAGTACTGTTTCTTCATATAGCAAATATTTGCCAGTTCTTTTGCCTCTCCTTACAGGAACCATATAGTTGAAGATTTAAATAGAGAACAGAAGTTTCTTCTGGCTTTAATTATCTTGCCTGAAGTTTTTCTATTTTTTTCCCAAAAGTGTCTGTCTTTCATTATGTTTAACAGTCCTGTTTCCATTCCACATTTGATTGTAAAATTCTTTGGAGTTGGGGCCTTTGTATTCTTCTTATTTCGCAGTCTTGAATCAAGCCAATGTGTCACCATCATGGCAGTTTGCAATAGAAAGCAGCCTTGCAAAGAAAGCAATGGCTCACTGAACTAGTGTGGTCCTTGGAACTAAAAATTTCAAGTGGAATAGTAGCTGGATGTTGAGTTAGACAGTTTGGGAGGCAAATCTGCCTTCAATAACTTAAAGATCACACAGGTGTACCTTTCTGGAGGATGAATGTCTTTCAGAGACACCATTTTCAGGAGCTAATTATTTAGAGTTGTTCTTTTCATGTCTTAGCCTATCTATCCCAATAATTATTCTTTGCCATGACATTCTAAGCCTCAGGTTCCTTATCTATAAAATGAAGTATATCTGCCCTCACTAAAATAAAAGGCTGTGATACAATGAAAGTTCCAGTAGCAATACAGAATAATAAGAATCTTGAGTTTAAATCCCAGCTTTACCGTTACTAGTTGTGTGACCTTAGCAAAGTTATGCAAATATGCTAAATCTATGCTTTCATAATCTATGAAATGCGATATCTATTTCTTAAGGTTGCTGTGAGTATAAAATAAAGTCACTGATGTTAAATAAATAGCACAGGGATGGGCACGTATCAGTATTCAAGAAACATAGGTTTCTTCTCCTTCCTTTTACTCTGGCAACATGCAATCCTTTGGACATGCAGGATCAGAACTGAAGAACTCTCTAACATGTTGTTCTGATTTTAAACGCACTCCAAACCATGAAAGGCCATTTAAACAATTCCTTCTGCTGTATTAAGATTGTATTCACAAAAATATTAGACTCAGATTACATTGATTTAAATCAGTAAGGGACTTTACACAATCTGAACAAAAAATCTACATGCATGTACTCGTTTGACCTTTGCAGCTTTCTCTAAGGATCCAGAGATTCATTTGAGTAGCACCCCAGAGATTGGGAAGCCAGTTACAGTCACATGTTCAGTGCCTGATGTTTACCCATTTGAAAGGCTGGAGATAGAGTTGTTGAAAGGCAACCGTTCCATGAAAATACAAGAATTTCTGGAGCCTTCAGAAAAAAAGGCCCAGGAAACAAAGAGCTTGGAAGTGAACTTCACACCTACTGATGAGGATATTTGGAAAGCTCTTGTTTGTCAAGCTACATTACACATTTATGATGATGATTCTCCACCCAAAGTAAGGAAAACTACAAAAGAACTGCAAGTCCACAGTAAGTACTTGTGTCTGTCTATGGGAATATACTCTTGGATGTATACAGCAATAAACTGAACAGCCAGTCAAGAAGAAACATGTTTGTAGTTTTGTACCATTTTGATTCACCAAGAGCATAATTCTTGTCAACTGCATAATTCAAAAAAAAGCACACTCAATTAGGGTTAAGAAAAGTTGAGCTTAAGTTCTGTCTCTATTAACTGTGAATTAGAGTCCCTTAATTTCTCAGTCTATCAAAGGGGAATAATGATAATACCACCTGATTGGGGAGCTTCCCTGGTAGCTCAGTCAGTAAAGAATCTGCCTTCAATGCAGGAGACCAAGGTTCTATCCCTGGATTGGGAAGATCCAATGGAGAAGGGAATGGCAATCCACTCCAGTACTCTTGCCTACTAAATCCCATTGACTGAGGAGCCCCGCAGCTATAGTCTAGAGGATCACAAGAATTGAACACAACTTGGTGACTAAATCACCACCACCTGATTGGGTAGTGGGAAATAATAAAAATGATAAAGTGTTTTAAATTATGTTTTGTAAACTCTTATATCATGCCTTGAAATATCAAAGTATAGAAGTTTTATAAGCAATTTTTAGTCTGTGTGTGAGTGTGTATGTGTGTACACACCTGGAAACATGTGCATGGGATGAGAGAGAGAGATGAGATTTGATTGTTTCCATACTCTCGGAGATGACTGGGAGAGTTGAGGCAGTCTTGTAACCCCAAAGTTGTGTAGGAGTGACTCACTGTGCTCTGTTCTAGACTAAAATGCCCTGGTCTTCTCTAGACACCATAGTTAAAAGGAGCATTGCCTTCTACAATATGTCTAGCTGAGAGAGAATAAAATGAAAAGGATTTTATCAATGTTTTGAGAAGAATAGTCAAAAATAGGAGATATTTTTCCTAGAGAATATAAAACTTGGAAATGAGAGCTATAACTAAGTATTTGAATGACTGTCATGTAGAGGTGGGATCTGGATTATTCTTTAGCAATAGAGGGCTGAACTATGACCGGTGTATGAAAATTAGTTACAAAGAGAAAGATTTCAGCTCAATAGAGGGAAAATGTTCTAATAATCAGAGCCGTCCAAAATCAAATGGACAACATTTACCATCAGGCAGTGGACTGCCTTGTGCACCGGAAGTGTTGAAGTTGACTTGCATGAACATTTGGCAAGGAAGCTGAGCTGGGATTTGTACCTTACCTGGGAGATTGAACCACATAATTCTAAGGGTTTTTTTTTCTTAATTTCTGAGTATCTATGGCCATCTGAAAACACCAAACATCAAAAAAAGTGACTCCATCAAATCAGTCAGAAACTGGATTGACTAATTTTTATGACTCAGCAATTCTTTATACTAGTTTGGCAGAGTAAGTTTGTCAGATTGAGAAAGATTTCAATACAGTCTATGAGAGAAACAAGTAGCCCCGTGGGACTATTATGATGCTGACCAATGGCTAATCCTGTGCCCTGCCTTCTCAGTCTCACCCAAAGACACAGCGATATCCGTGAACCCCTCCACAAGGCTGCAGGAAGGCGACTCTGTGACGATGACGTGTACCAGTGCAGGTCTACCAGCTCCACGGATTCTCTGGAGCAAGAAATTCGACAATGGGAATCTACAGCTGCTTTCCGAGAATGGAACTCTCACTTTAATTTCTATGAGGGCAGAAGATTCTGGGATTTATGTATGTGAAGGAGTTAATCTGGTTGGGAAAGACAGAAAAGAGGTGAAATTAATTGTTCAAGGTAAGCAAAATGTGAAAAAGGAGCTGTCATTGAGATTTAAGCAATAGTGAAATAGCTTCAATGTCAAAATTACTTCATTAAGTTTTATTGATGATCCATCTGATTGTTATATACTTTAGCACAATTATATACTCACCTTATACTTGCTTCTTGGAAATCTTTCCTGCCAGGCTTCCATGGCTCTGTTGTTTTAGTTCTTTTTTGTTGCTCATCGTTCTTTCATTGTCTCATCCCTTGAATTTTCCTCTTTTTTCTGGTCTTTTGGGGCTTCCCTAGTGACTCAGATGGTAAACAATCTGCCTGCAATGCAGGAGACCTGAGTTTGATCCCTGGATCGGAAAAATCCTCTGAAAAGGAGAATGGCTACCCACTCCAATACTCTTGCCTGGAGAATTCTATGGACAGAGGAGCCTGGTGGCTATAATCCATAGGGTTGCAAAGAGTCAGACACGACTAACATTCATTTTTTCCTATCTCAGAGTTGTTCTTCCAGGAGCCATGAGTTTGCACAGTAAAACATGCAGCAAATGTAAAGAATAGTCTGAGACTGTTCACAGGCAGGAAGTAGATCTTTAAATTCTCCATTCTCACACTGGTATATAAGGAATTCAGAAACAGTGCTTATTGTTCTGAATGAAATTGCTCTTCAAAAATCTGATAGCACATCAGTTTGTTATGGTAATTTGAGGAAAGCATTCTTTGGAAGATACCATAATGGCCCTGTTAGACCAATCAAACTGAAAAGTAGCTTCTGGCATGGATGAAAATCCTTCAAAATGCAGTGACTTTGGATCATGTATATGCTGAGCTTTTGTTCTTCTGCCTCCAGCCGGCTATTTATAAGGGCTAGTTTTCTATGGAGTCTCATCTGTCACTTTCAGAGATGCTCAAGAATTCCCACTTTCGCCAGGGGCATAGAGTTAAGATTTGAAATTCCTTTTCTCCTGGGACAGTAGTCTTCCCAAAGCAGCCAGGGTGCCCCACGGGGATAGCATTGGCAGCCAAAGAGATTTCCTAGATATTTGAGACTTAGGAGTTTGACCTGGCATCTCAGCTTTTAGTCCTTGAATTCACTGTATTTTTATATTGTGTTAAACAAATTTAAGAGGTGGCTTGCATACCACTTTAATGTTTAGATTTTGACTTTGTTTCCAGCATGATTCTGGGTGACTTTCAATGGTACAACTTTATTCTGTTGATATAGAAGCTCTAAGTACTGGTCCATTACAGGTACTGCTTCTAACCAGAAGGCATAGTCATATAGGTTTTTTTCAGTACTTTTTTAACATTTTATTTTCACATGAGGATATTTTGATTTAGTTGTTCACGTTAAAAGCTGGGATAAATCACCTGGCTCCAAGTCCTAATTTTGCCACTTGCAACCTGGGTGAAATTATCATTTTTCCTCAAGAAGAAAGGGGAGGAGGAGGAAGAGGAGGAAGGGAAGGAAAATAAGGAAAAGTAGAAACAGAAAATGAGAGTCAAGGAGAAGAAGTAATGATACCAGATCATGAAGTTGTGTGGATTAAATGAGGTAATATTAATATATGTAAAGTGGTTTAAATAGTGCTTGATACACTGGAACCTCATATGTTTGAGCTATTGTCCCACAGTTATAGGAATTTGATAAATACATTTGAGTGGAGAATGAACTTTTGTTAGGAAAATATGCCAATCTCTGTCTACATATTTTATCCTTATTCAATCTGTTTAATGAATGAATCACAGCGTCTTGTGGGTTTGTTCTTGAAAGATGTGATTCCCTTCCTGATAGTCTCAAAGTGGAAAGGAGAAATATATTCTTGGCACAGATGTTAACTGAAAAGAGGCCAGAAAAAATACAGTGTATTAAACTTTGGTGAAGGAAGAAAATAATTTTATTTTTTCTTGTTCTTTTCTCCCCTCACCCTAGAGAAAAACTTTACTGTTGAGATCTTGCCTGGACCCCAGATCGCTGCTCAGATTGGCGACTCAGTCGTGTTGACCTGTAATGTCAGGGACTGCAATTCCCCATCTTTCTCTTGGAGAACCCTGGTAGACAGCCCTCTGAATGGGAAGGTGAAGAGTGAGGGCTCCAAGTCCACATTGACCCTGAGCCCTGTGAGTTTTGAGAATGAACATTTCTACCTGTGCACTGTGATGTGTGGGCAAAAGAAACTGGCAAAGAGAATCCAGGTGAAGCCCTACTGTAAGTAGTTTTCAGAATTGTTTACTATTTTGTTGTTGTCATGCCCAATTCCATTAGAAGAAGCAGAATGCAAATCTGTGATACACAACAAGATCTTTGTGTTTAGGAAGGGAATTTAGCACTGGGAATGATTCATAAATCTCCAAACCAGAGTGTTGGATGCAACTTAATGGCCCTAAGTCTTAAGTATATATTACATATGAACCTAGGACTTCCCTGTAGCTCAAACGGTAAAGAATCTGCCTGTGATGCAGGAGACCAGGGTTCGATCCCTGGGTCAGAAAGATCCTCTGGAGAAGGGAATGGCAATCCACTCCATTATTCTTGCCTGGAGAATTCTATGGACAGAGAAGCCTGGTGGGCTACAGTTCATGGGGTCGCAAAGAATCGGACACGACTGAGCGACTAACACACACCCACATGTATGAACCAAGCATTCCCAATGCTTAGTTTGTGCTGTGTCGATACTCTCTACAAACTTCATACTCCCTGCTTTCCACCCTGCTCTGGGTGTATATGGTGTATAGGGAGATGGTTGTATGCAAAGAGTAATGTCAGTGCCCATTCAGATCATGGGGTGGGATGACTGTTGCTCAATTATTCAAATTGGGGGTGAGGCCTGAACCTCCAGTTCTGAAGGCACATTTGAAAGTTGATTGGCAAGATGGGGACATGAGGCAATGGGGAACAGGAGAAAACCTGGGAGTTAGAATGATCACCAGGGATGGTCAGTGCAGCAGCTCAGGTGAAAAGAAGCTCCAGGAGACTGCACCAGATTTGAAGATTGAGTTATACTACACTTCTTACTGTTCTTGTCACCTTAACAAAAATCCTCTATAGCTTCAATCTCTACGAATTGCTACTGCTGGAGTTACTCGGTTTGTAATGAATGAGGGACAAGATATGCAAAGTAATCAGAAAGTTCTCTGGTGACTCAGATGGTAAAGAACCTGTCTGCAATGCAGGAGATGCGAGTTTTATCCCTGGGTCGGGAAGATCCCCTGGAGGAGGAAATGGCCACCCACTCCAGTATTCTTGCCTGGAGAATTCCATAAACAGAGGAGCCTGGGGGTCTACATAGTCTATGGGGTTGCATAGAGTCAGACATGACCGAATGATTAAGCACAGCACACAGCCCATACATTCTGCCTTGTTTTTATTCAGCAGAATTCAAGGGAACAATTGTGGACATGTTCCTCTGGAAATCCTGCCCAAACTTGTAGTACCCCTCAGGATTTTGTTCAAAATGAGTTACAGCATGTCCAGAAAAATATTTGAATCTCTCAAAAGAAGCAATATCATTGCTTTACCATGTTACCAAGAGTTTAGGAACTGCTGATGCAGGCACATTCCCAACAGCAATGAGAACCAGCCGTGAAGCCATTGTCATGTGGAAACATTAGAAAACCTATCACTTGGATGACATTTTGCTTAAGAAGAAAGAAAGAATTCAGCATTGCTTTTGCTCTTCATAACCATTCTAATCTCACTTTTATTGATTTGTATCAGATGTATTATAAACATTATTTAGAATCTAAATCTCTTATATTTTTTTCTGAACTACAAGTATTATCCAAGAAACACTTAAAACTATCTGCCTAAATTTGGCTTTTGGAAATAAAAATGTCTAAACTGCATGGCTCTGTGAACCCAAGCCTGGGCTCTAGATCAACGAAATAAGAATTCCAATCTCAGCTGAATGACTTACTAGATATGACATTAAATGACAGACTCTTAGCCTTTTTAAGTTTTATAAGTCTCCCTAGCTATCAAATACATTCTCTGTATGTTTTTCTGGCTTTAAAATAAGTTAACATCCATTAGATTAGGCTGCTTTGAAGACAGAGATAATGAATATTAAGGAACTAGCACACATTAAACATCTACTATATCATGAAAAATAATACAATGCTTAGAATATATATTTACTAAGTTGGTAGAAGCTGATGTGTCCTCTGAAAAGACTAGTCTGTAGCTGTCAGCAAGACTGTATCACTAAGGAGAGAAGAGTAAGAAGTATATTTATTTCTTGATGATTTGATGTGCTGGGTATTTTTTGTTTCCAGCATTATTTATATTTGATATCATAAATAGTTATATTTAATGTTGTGATGCACCTATTAGTAATCATTTTGTTTCAGCTGAATTAAAACCTTCATTTTGAGACCTTTGCATTTAATAAAGATTAGCTCTGTTTTTCTTCTAGTGTCACTTATAAACCTCATATTTTGCTTGATATTTGCAGCCTTCCCTAGTGATCCAGAAATTGAAATGAGTGGTCCATTAGTGAGTGGAAACCCCGTCACTGTAAGCTGCAAGGTTCCTAACGTGTATCCTTTTGACCGGCTGGAGATTGAATTGTTTAAAGGGGAGAGTATTATGATGAATAAAACCTTCTCGAAAGATGTAAGTAAGAAAGCCCTAGAGACCAAGAGTTTGGAGAAGACCTTCATCCCCACCGCTGAAGATACTGGAAATGTTCTTGTTTGTCTGGCTCAGTTACCAATTGATGAAATGGAATTTGAACTCAAACAAAGGCAGAGTACACAGATACTTTATGTTAATGGTAAGTACATGTGTGATGTATTCACAATATATTTTGATTTGTTTTATCATGTTTGCCAAATAATAGTCAACATTAGGTTCATAGTTGAAACCATTGTGAAAAAATAATTGAAAAGAAACTACAAAATGTTGATTTTTTTTTTAAAAAAAAACACCTTCAAGCTTAAAGCAAGTGTTTATTTGCTCATGATTCTAAGCTGGCGCTTTGAGAAGAGGTCAAATGGGTAGTATGTTCAATATGATATTAGATGAGCTTACACATTCATTCAGTCGGTTAGAAGGTCGATGGGGGGTGGTCCCAGGTAGCTTCACTCACACATCTGGGCCTTCACTGGGGGGTGTCTGGACATTCCTTTCTCCATGTGGTGTCTCTCAGGGAAGGTAGCATAGATTTAGTCACCAGAGTGCAGTGTTTCAAGAGAGTGGTAATGAAGGTGTCCTCTTGTGGTCTAGGCTTGGAAGTCCTACAGTGTTACTTCTTCCAGGGTATATTGGTCAAAGTTAATCACAAGGACAGCCTAGATTCAAGAGGTAGAAAAATAGAGTCCACCTTTTCATAGGTGGTTTACATGGTTCATGGTCATGTTTAATGTACCATGAATGTCAATGCACACTATCATTGACCATCCAGTCTTTGATAGCAAGAGAGTAAATATCCATGATGCATCCATATTCTACTCTATCATTCTATATTGGATTTCCCTGGTGGCTCAGTGGTAAAAGCATCTGCCTGCCAATGCAGGAGATGCAAGTTGGATCCCAGGGTGGGGAAGATCCCCTGAAGAGGAAATGGCAACTCACCCCAGTATTCTTGCCTGGGAAATCCCATGGACATAGGAGCCTGGCAGGCTACAGTCCATGGGTTGCAAAGAAGCAGATATGACTTAGGGGCCATACAATAGCAACAACAATTATTCTGTATCTGTTATAGTAAATGGGAGTAGAAACTTCCTTTGGTAAAGTTACCAAGATACAAATTGTTCTAATCCAGTGAACACATAGCCAAGTTTTATAACATTAGTAAAACTCTTTAGTAGGGTATAACCAGCCAAGCTAACAAGTGTTCTTTACCTTTTCAGTTGCTCCCAGGGATACAACCATCTTGGTCAGTCCCTCCTCCATCCTGGAGGAAGGTAGTTCTGTGAATATGACATGCTCTAGCGATGGCCTTCCAGCTCCAGAAATCTTATGGAGCAGGCAGCTAAGTAATGGGGATCTACAGCCTCTTTCTGAGAATGCAACTCTCACCTTCATGTCTACAAAAATGGAAGATTCTGGTGTTTATGTCTGTGAAGGCATTAACCAGGCTGGAATAAGCAGAAAAGAAGTCAAATTAGTTATCCAAGGTGAGCTAAAGTGATTAAATGAGTTATTAGCACTAGTCTTACTTTGATTGTGTTACTGGTTTTGAACAAAGTCCTTCTGGAAATAAGATTTTCTAAAATAAAAAGTATTGAGCCTTTTGAAGAGCTCACGATATTTCCTCTGCATGTAAAGTTCCTGGAATAGTTATCCCCATAAACCATTCCAAGTCACTTATCCTAAAATTCTTTCAACCTCAAGTGGAAGGCTAACTCCAGGAATTGGGCGAAAAGTTCCAGTTATACTTACGAGGCATTGATTATGGTGTTGAAAAAAAAAGATAGAAAGATGTATATACATATTTTGGGTTTACTTAGGGCCCAGGTGGCACTAGTGGTAAAGAATCTGCCTGCCAATGCAAGTTAAATGTAAGAGATGTGGGTTCAATCCCTGGATGGGGAAGATCCCCTGGAAGAGGGCACGGCAACCCACTCCAGTATTCTTGTCTGGAGAATCTCATGGACAGAAGAACCAGGCGGGCTATGCTCCATAGGGTTGGAAAGAGTCAGACATGACTGAAGTGACTTAGCACCTAGCATACAAAATCACTTTATCTAACTGGAATAAATTCCTCATGGTAATCTCATAAGATGACTGCTAGAATTTGCTTAGAAGGCTAAGAAGGCACTTAAACCTTTTATAAATTCAGAGATTGAGTAGCACTGAACTTGCCCTCTGGTTCATCAATAAAATGGCATAGAATCTCACCAGGATGGATTAAGTTAGGAGATCCAGACCCATTCTTTCCAGGATGGAAAGGCAAAACCGAGAAAAAAATAATTTCTAGTTGACAAGTTGACGCTCTAGGCAGTTTTGGGCTAAGTCACGAGGTGGTCAATTTGGATTTTCCTCATATCTTCCCTTTTGGGTTTGAGGTCCTCTTCTTCACTAGGGCTGTCAGTTCCTCTCTTACCCCTTGGTATTATTTCCACTAAGGTGTTAGTAACTGTCTTGTTACCATAATAATAATAATTTGTATTTTAAAGGAAAGGAAGAAACTTGCAGGAGCAATGCACTACCTTAAAGAAGGGCCTTAGAATGTAGCTTTGGTTGAAGAAAGAGTATCAAGTCACAAAACAGATAATCTTAATGGGAATCTCACTTACAAAACAGTGATGTGGTACCTCCCCTCCACAGTTTACATATTAACAGAGATGTTGCATGTCAGGTACTTAGCTCAGGATAACAACTTTTTTTAAGGATTGTAAGAGCCATCTCGCACAGCTTAATTTCTTGATCTGGAATGCTCTAGCTCAAAACTCAGAATCCTACAAAGGCTTTTATACTTCAAGAAATATCTGCACAACTGTGTGACCAAAAAAAAGTCTATTTTCCACATTTGAAATCTATGACTATTTTTAAGCAGCTATTAGTTGGCTAATTTGGATAAGAATTACATTAAGGCAGCAGTTCCCAACATTTTCGGCAACAGGGACTGATTTTGTGGAAGACAATTTTTCCATGGATGGGAGAGCGGGCTGGTTTTGGGGAGATTCAAGTGCAGTAGGGTTCATTCTTCTATGAGAATCTAATGTCACCAACTGATCTGACAGGAGGTGGAGCTAAGGCAGTAATTCAAGGAATGGCTTGTTGTTGTTCAGTTGCTCAGTCATGTTTGACTCTTTGTGACCCAATGGATTGCAGCAAGCCAGGCTTCCGTGTCTATCACCAACTCCCGGAGCTTGCTCAAACTCATGTCCATTGAGTCAGTGATGCCATCCAACCATCTTGTCCTCTGTCCTCTCCTTCTCGTCCTGCTTTCAATCTTTCCCAGCATCAGGGCCTTTTCTAATGAGTTGGCTCTTTGCATCAGGAGACCAAAGTATTTGAGCTTCAGTTTCAGCATCAGTCCTTCCAATGAATATTCAGGATTGATTTCCTTTAGGATGGACTGGTTTGATCTCCTTGCAGTCCAAGGGGTCTCAAGAGTCTTCTCCAACACTATAGTTCAAAAGCATCAATTCTTTAGCACTCAGCCTTCTTTATGGTTCAACTCTCAAATCCATGCATGACTACTGGAAAACCATAGCTTTGACTATATATATGGACCTTTGGTGGCAAAGTAATCTCTCTGCTTTTAATATGCTGTCTAGGTTGGCCATAGCTTTTCTTCTAAGAAGTAAATGTCTTTTAATTTCATGGCTCCAGTCACCAACTGCAGTAATTTTGGAACCCCCAAAAATAATGCCTGTCACTGTTTCCATTGTTTCCCCATCTATTTGCCATGAAGTCATGGGACTGGATGCCATGATCTTCATTTTTGAATATTGAATTTTAAGCCAGCTTTTCACTCTCCTCTTTCACCTTCATCAAGAGGCCTTTTAGTTCCCCTTCACTTTCTACCATAAGAGTGGTGTCATTTGCATATGAAGTTATTGATATTTCTCCCAGCAATCTTATTCCAGCTTATGCTCCATCTAGTCTGGCATTTTACATGGTGTGTACTCTGCATATAAGTTAAAGAAGCAGAGTGACAGTATACAGCCTTGATATACTCCTTTCCTGATTTGGAACCAGCCTATTGTTCCATGTCCAGTTCTAACTGTTGTTTCTTGATCTGAACACAAGTTTCTCAGGAGGCAGGTCATGTAGTCTGGTATTCCAGTCTCTTTCAGAATTTTCCATAGTTTGTTGTGACCCACACAGTGAAAGGCTTTAGCATAGTCAAAAAGCAGAAATAGATGTTTTTCTGGAATTCTCTTTCTTTTTTATGATCTCATGGATGTTGGCAGTTGGATCTCTGGTTCCTCTGCCTTTTCTAAATCCAGCTTGAATATCTGGAAGTTCTCAGTTCACATACTGTTGAAGTCTAGCTTGGAGAATTTTGAGCATTACTTTGCTAGCATGTGAAATGAGTGCAACTGGGTGATAGTTTGAACATTCTTTGGCATTGCCTTTCTTTGGGACTGGTGTAAAAACTGATCTTTTCCAGTCCTGTGGCCTCTGCTGAGTTTTCCAAATTTGCTGGCATATTGAGTGCAGCACTTTAACAACATCATCTTTTAGGATTTGAAAGAGCTCAACTGGAACTCCATCACCTCCACTAGCTTTGTTCTTAGTGATGCTTCCTAAGGCCCACTTGACTTTGAACTCTAAGATGTCTGGCTCTAGGTGAGTGATCACATCGTTGTGGTTATCTGGGTCTTTTGTATAATTCTTCTGTGTATTTTTGCCACCTCACTTCTCTAGTGATGGGTAGGGTATTTAAATATAGGAGAAGCTTGATCACTATTTGCTCATCTCCTGTTGTGTGATTGGGTTCTCAGCAGGCCACAGACTGGCACCAGTTCATGGTCTGGTGATTGGGAACCCTTGTATTAAGGAACATGAGAGAAACATAAGATGTCTTCTTTCATTAAAACATGATCATTTTACAAGAATCCAGTAAATGCTTGACTTCTCTGATTGCCTCTATAAATATTTAATGCAAACAGTAAGCACAAGTACTATCCTGACAGCTATTGCTCCTGTCATTAAATTAATATGGAATTTGTTTTTATTTCATTCAATCAGTGGTGACTTAGTTGCTAAGTTGTGGCCAACTCTTGCAGTCCTATGAACTGTAGCCCACCAATCTCCTCTGTCAATTCAATGATGATTGAGTGTCATTCAATCAGAGGTATCTTTAAATTATTTCCACAGCTGTTCCAAAAGATATACAACTTACAGCTTTTCCTTCTGAGAGTGTCAAGGAAGGCGACACTGTCATTATCTCCTGTACATGTGGAAATGTTCCCCCAACTTTGATAATTCTGAAGAAAAAAGCAGAGACTGGCTACACAGTGCTGAAGTCTACAGATGGCGCATATACCATTCACAGGGCTCAGTTAGAGGATGCGGGAGTATACCAATGTGAATCTAAAAACGAAGTTGGCTCACAGCTAAGAAGCCTAACACTTGATGTTAAAGGTTAGTTTGTTTTTGTTGTTATTCTTGTTTCTTGTTATTTTTATAACAAGCTTGGTAGATTGTAAAGAATTTGAAGGGTTAGATGAATGAGTTGGCAAAATGGAACTGAATTCCATGTCATTATGGTTATTTCTGAGTGTTTCCTAAAATAACCATGTACAGGTGCTCTGTCCTAAGGAGTTTAGCCAGGATGTTGATTTTTTTATCATAAGTCAGTGTAGAATCCCCATTTGCTTTTTGAGATGTTGACATTTCATCATTTGTCTCTAAGGTCTTGCATTTCTTACATGTTTAAATCCATTTTCAAAACCTTTCCCTGGGGGTTATTAGGAAACGAAGAAGTAGAGTTGGCACATGGAAAAAGCAAGTTTCTACCGGAGTCCTTTTCCTCCCTACCTGAAGAGAGGGCCACTCTATGAACACAAAGTAACTGCATATTTTCTGGGATTGACTCTTTACAGGACAGTAATTGAGAATGGTGATCTTAATGTTGAACAGCATAATGAGTCTCTAGACTGCAGAACTGCTTCCTTAGATATCCAATATCCTTGCTCATCCTGCTGTATTCTGATGGAGAAAGGGAGGGAGGCGACAAGGGCCTCAGCAGAGGAATTTCAGGGGCCTCTTAATAGTCTAACCCTGCTAATCCTACTGTGAACGCACTGTACAATCTGTCGATCTTATCAGTGGAAATAGAATCTGCCAGGCTTTACTTCTCAATCTTCTACTCCTTGAGTGCTAATGAGCCCTCTTTGTGTACTAGAAGCCAAACTTGAAATAAACATGATTGTAAACAAATACCAACTCTTAAGAGCCTCTGGCACTGAGCTCCCAGATACTGCAACTACTCATCAATGTAAAGAAAATTTACACCTGGGTCAGAAAATGACTTAAAATTTTACTCATCTGGCCAAATCTCTCAAGATTACATGCCTTACCATATGTTTTCTGTCTTCACAGTACCTCCTCAAAACAACATCAATACATCCATCTAGAAATGTTAAAAAAATGTAATATCACTATTGCATGTAAAACTTTTAGTCATCCACATGCAGTGATCATTCTGAAAAGAGTTGATCTGGCCAATGAAGTTACTATGTGTTTAAAGAATGGGACATTTACCTTGTATCGTGTCACTCAAAATGACACAGGGGTGGATGTAATTAGTGCTTCCAGTGAGGCTGGGGACATTTCTGGGCAGACTGAGATCTGCATTATGAGTACATTGAAATTCACCTATTTCTATTTAATCTCTGATGGCTCCAGACCACCTTTAATTAAGCCTGGTTCCAGGAACTTGCACTCCTAACATTTTTTATAATTCTTTCTGTAGTTAATGTTTCTCTTTTCAAGACACATCAAAGCTTCTTCTCCAATTTTTCACTCTTTCTCATACACTGTTGTCTTTCCTAATTGCTTTATTAAGTTAGTAACTTTATATATTTGCTATTTTTCACTCATTACTTAAATGAACAATTGAAGTATATTATAGGCACTCAGCTAGAACCCTCAAACTAATTATGGTTTCAAAGAACTATAAATGAATGGAAACAAAAATTTGTCATTTTCCTGGAAATTTTTATCTAGTCAACCTTTGCATTTAGCTGATATTTTAAACTATTTTTTGTTTGTTTTGTTTTAAAAATACATTTGCTCAAATGTAGTCCAATGATAGAAATGGTTGGGAGTCCTTAGGAATTTCATTGTTGATATAGCTAATAGAAAATTGTATTTGAAGGTTGCCCTGGTAACCAACTTGTTGGCAAAATTTTACCATAAATTCTTGAGAAGGAAACCAAAGGGAAAAGATAACCCAATGTTTATTAAATTGAAAAGAAAACAATAGGATCAAAAATACTATTACCTACTGGTCATCAATATTGATGCCTAACTATAATTTTGATAATGAATATCCCATTAAATTAGGACTCATACTCTGACTAGTTCTACTCTAGCAAGGGAAAGTAGGAAAATAAGATAGTTATCATTATATTTGTGGTGATACACTTTTGAGTTCAATAATTCAAAAGTGGGCTTTCCTTCATCTAATGATTCTTTTCTTCTTGGTTGACCTACAGTAATTAGAAACCACTAGAAGTAAAGTAATGACTATCAAGGCCAAATCACTTATTTCTTACAGGACTGAAACAACATATATACCACTTGAAAAAACATAGTATTTGTGAAGTCATATTGGGCTATGCAAACATAAATGTAAATAGAGATGAATCTCCAGTAAATACCATGATGTCTTCTTCAGATGTTCTTATAAGGTTAAAATGCTAAATAATATCGTAACTGTCAGATAATTTTTGGTAGAGTAGAAAGAGTACTAAATTTCAAGTTTTGAGCTACTATTACTTTATGTACTCAATTTATAACTAAATGACAAAATGATAGGATGTAGAAAGAAAAAAATGTATTACTATTCAAAAGAAATTTATTGGAAAAAAATATTTATTGGGTGCAAGCAGTGAGCCAGTTACTGGCTATACAATGATGGATCAAAAAGAAACTAGATTCTTTCCTCATGTAATTCACAGTCTGAAGGAGGAAACCAAAATTAATAGATAATCAAAGAAACATTTAACTATAAGCTGTAATGAGAACTATGGAGGGAAAATGTAGTGGTTATAAAAGTATATTAGGGAAAAAAAGTATATTAAGTTTCCTAATTTAGGCTGGAGGTAATACAGGCCAGAGGATGCCTCTCTGTTTCCGTAACATTTAAGCTAAAATATCAGTTCAGTTCAGTTCACTCAGTCGTGTCCTACTCTTTGCAATCCTATGGACTGCAGCACGCCAGGCTTCCCTGTCTATCACCAACTCCCGGAGATTACTCAAACTCATGTCCTTAGGGGCAGTGATGCCATCCAATGATCTCATTCTCCGTCATCCCCTTCTCCTCCTGCCTTCAATCTTTCCTAGCATGAGAGTCTTTTCCAATGAGTCAGTTCTTTGCCTCAGATGGCCACAGTACTGGAGTTTCAGCTTCAGTATCAGTCCTTCCAATGAACACCCAGGACTGATCTCCTTTAGGATGGTTGGATCCTAAAGATGGTTGGATCTCTTTGCAGTCCAAGGGACTCTCAAGAGTCTTCTCCAACATCACAGTTCAAAAGCATCAATTCTTTATTAAAAAGCTCAGCTTTCTTTATAGTCCAACTCTCACATTCATACATGACCACTGGGAAAATCATAGCTTTGACTATGTGGACCTTTGTTGGCAAAGTAATCTCTCTGCTTTTTAATATGCTGTCTGGGTTGGTCATAGCTTTTCTTCCAAGGAACAAGTGTATTTTAATTTCATGGCTGCAATCACCATCTGCAGTGATTTTGGAGCCCCCACCCCCAAGTGAAATCTGTCACTGTTTCAATTGTTTCCTCATCTATTTGCCTTGAAGTGATGGGACCAGATGCCATGATCTTAGTTTTCTGAATGTTGAGCTTTAAGCCAACTTTTTCACTCTTCTCTTTCACTTTCATCAAGAGGCTCTTTAGTTCATTTTTGTTTTCTTCCATGAGGGTTGTGTCATCTGCGTATCTGAGGTTATTGATATTTCTTCCACCAATCATGATTCCAGCAGCTTGTGCTTCATCCAGCCCAGCATTCTGCATGATGTATTCTGCATACAAGTTAAATAAGCAGGTTGACAATATACAGCCTTGACGTACTCCTTTCCCAATTTGGAACCAGTCTGTTGTTCCAGATCCAGTTTTAACTGTTGCTTCCCGACCTGCATACAGGTTTCTGAAGAGGCAGGTCAGGTGAGCTGGTATTCCCATCTCTTTCAGAATTTTCCATAGTCTGTTGTGAACCACACAGTCAAAGGCTTTGGCATAGTCAGCAAAGCAGAAGTAGATGTTTTTCTGGAACTCTCTCACTTTTTCGATGATCCAACTGATGTTGGCAATTTGATCTCTGGTTCCTTTACCTTTTCTTTTTTTTTTTTTATTAAACATTTTTTTTTATTAGTTTTGCCAAACAATGACATGATATCACCATGGGTTCACATATGCTCCCCCTCCATAACCCCCCTCCCTCCTCCCTCCCCCTGGGAAATCTCGTTGCACCAGTCCCAAAGCATCAATCCTGGGCTGGCTATTGCTTAGACATATGATAATTAACATGTTTCAATGCCATTCTCCCATATCATCCCACCCTTTCCCTCATCCACAGAGGCCCTGAGTCTATTCTATACATCTGTGTTCCTTTTGCTGTCTCGCATGCTGGGTTCTCGTTACCGTCTTCCTAAATTCCATATATATGCGTTAATATACTGTATTGTTGTTTTTCCTTCTGGCTTACTTCACTCTGGATAATGGGCTCCAGTTTCGTCCATCTGAGTAGAACTGATTCAAATGAATTTTTCCTTAATGCTGAGTAATATTCCATTGTGTATATGTACCACAGCTTTCTTATCCATTCATCAGTTGATGGGCATCTAGGTTGGTTCCATGTCCTGGCTATTGTAAACAATGCAGCGATGAACATTGGGGTACACGTGTCTCTTTCAATTCTGGTTTCCTCGGTATATATGCCCAACAGTGGGATTGCTGGGTCATATGGCAGGACTATTTGCAGTTTTTTAAGGAACCTCCACACTGTTTTCCATAGAGGCTGTACTAGTTTGCAATCCCACCAACAGTGTAAGAGAGTTCCCTTTTCTCCACATCCTCTCCAGCATTTATTACTTGTGGATTTTTGGATTGCAGCCATTCTGAGTGGTGTAAAGTGATATCTCATTGTGGTTTTGATTTGCATTTCTCTGATAATGAGTGATGTTGAGCATCTTTTCGTGTGTTTGTTAGCCATTTTTATGTCTTCTTTGGAGAAACGTCTGTTCAATTCTTTGGCCCACTTTTTGATTGGGTTGTTTATTTTCCTAGAATGGAGCTTCAGGAGTTGCTTGTATATTTTTGAGATTAATTGTTTGTCCGTTGCTTCATTGGCTATTATTTTCTCCCATTCTGAAGGCTGTCTTTTCACCTTGCTTATAGTTTCCTTTGCAGTGCAGAAGCTTTTAATTTTAATTAGGTCCCATTTGTTTATTCGTGTTTTTATTTCCAATATTCTGGGAGGTGGGTCATGTAGGATCCTGCTTTGGTTGATGTCAGAGAGTGTTTTCCCAATGTTATCCTCTAGGAGTTTTATAGTTTCTGCTCTTATGCTTAGATCTTTGATCCAGTTTGAATTTATCTTTGTGTATGGTGTTAGAAAGTGATCTAGTTTCATTCTTTTACAAGTGGCTATCCAGTTTTCCCAGCGCCACTTGTTAAAGAGGTTGTCTTTTCTCCATTGTATATTCTTGCCTCCTTTGTCAAATATAAGGTGTCCATAGATGCGTGGATTTATCTCTGGGCTATCTATTTTGTTCCATTGATCTATATTTCTGTCTTTGTGCCAGTACCATACTGTCTTAATGACTGTGGATTTGTAGTATAGCTTAAAGTCAGGTAGGTTGATTCCTCCAGTTCCATTCTTCTTTCTCAAGATTGCTTTGGCTATACGAGGTTTTTTGTATTTCCATACAAATTGTGAAATTATTTGTTCTAATTCTCTGAAAAAGACCTCTGGTAGCTTGATAGGAATTGCATTGAATCTATAGATTGCTTTGGGTAGTATACTCATTTTCACTATATTGATTCTTCCAATCCACGAACACAGCACATTTCTCCATCTGTTTGTGTCCTCTTTGATTTCTTTCATCAGTGTTCTATAGTTTTCTATATACAAGTCTTTTGTTTCTTTAGGTAGAAATACTCCTAAGTATTTTATTCTTTTTGATTCGATGGTGAATGGAATTGTTTCCATAATTTCTTTTTCTGTTTTTTCATTGTTAGTGTATAGAAATGCCAGGGATTTCTGTGTGTTGATTTTGTATCCTGAAACTTTGCTATATTCACTGATTAGCTCTAGTAATTTTCTCGTAGAGTCTTTAGGGTTTTCAATATAGAGGATCATGTCATCTGCAAACAGACCAGCTTGAGTATCTGGAAGTTCATGGTTCACATATGTTGAAGCCTGGCTTGGAGAATTTTGAGCATTACTTTGTTAGCGTGTGATGAGTCCAAGTGTGCAGTAGTTTGAGCATTCTTTGGCATTACCTTTCTTTGGGGTTAGAATGAAAACTGACCTTTTCCAGTCCTGTGGCCTCTGCTGAGTTTTTCATTTTTGCTGGCATATTGACTGCAGCACTTTCATAGCACCATCTTTTAGGATTTCAAATAGCTCAACTGGAATTTCATCACCTCCACTAGCTTTGCTCGTAGTGATGCTTCCTAAAGCCTACTTGATGTCTGTCTCTAGGTGAGCAGTCATACTGTTGTGGTTATCTCGGTTTTGTCTTACTGTTTTTTGTGCAGTTCTTCTTTGTATTCTTGTCACCTCTTCTTAATATCTTCTGCTTCTGTTCAGTCCATACCATTTCTGTCCTTTATTGTGCTGATCTTTGCATGAAATGTTCCCTTGGTATCTCTAATTTTCTTGAAGAGATATCTAGTATTTTCCATTCTATTGTTTTCCTCTATTTCTTTGCACTGATCACTGAGGAAGCCTTTCTTATATTTCCTTGCTTTTCTTTGGAACTCTGCATTCAAATGGGTATATCTGTCCTTTTCTCCTTTGCCTTTCACTCCTCTTCTTTTCACAGCTATTTGTAAGACCTCTTCAGACAACTATTTTGCCTTTTTGCATTTCTTTTTCTTGAGGATACTCTTGGTCCCTGACTCCTGTACAATGTTACGAACCTCCATCCATAGTTTATCAGGCACTCTCTCTATCAGATCTAATCCCTTGAATCTATTTCTCACTTCCACTGTATTATAAGGGATTTGATTTAGGTCATACCTGAATGGTCTAGTGGTTTTCCCTACTTTCTTCAATTTAAGTCTGAATTTGGCAATAAGGAGTTATGATCTGAGCCACAGTCAGTTCCTTGTCTTGTTTTGCTGACTGTATAGAGCTTCTCCATCTTTGGCTGCAAAGAATATAATCAATCTGATTTTGGTATTTACCATCAGGTGATGTCCATGGGTAGAGTCTTCTCTTGTGTTCTTGGAAGAGGGTGTTTGCTAGGACCAGTGAGTTCTCTTGACCAAACTCTATTAACCTTTGCCCTCCTTCATTTTGTACTTCAAGGCCAAATTTGCCTGTTACTCCAGGTATCTCTTGACTGCCTACCTTTGCATTCCAATCCCCTATAATGAATAGGACATCTTTTTTGGGTGTTAGTTGTAGAAGGTCTTATAGGTCTTCATAGAACTATTCAACTTCGGCTTCTTCAGCTTTACTGCTTGGGGCATAGACTTGAATTACTGTGATACTGAATGGTTTGCCTTGGAAATGAACAGAGAGCATTCTGTCATTTTGGGGATTGCATCCAAGTACTGCATTTTGGACTCTTGTTGACGATGATGGCTATTCCATTTCTTCTAAGGGATTCTTGCCTAAAGTAGTAGATATAATGGTCACCTGAGTTAAATTCACCCATTCCAGTCCATTTTAGTTCACTGATTTCTGAAATTTTGATGTTCACTCTTGCCATCTCCTGTTTGACCATTTATAATTTACCTTGCTTCATGGACCTAATATTCTATGTTCCTATGTAATGTTGTTCTTTACAGCATTGGACTTTACTTCTATCACCAGTCACATCCACATCTAGGTGTTGTTTTTGCTTTGGCTCCATCTCTTAATTTTTTCTGGAGTTATTTCTCCACTGGTCTCCTATAGCATATTTGGCACATACCAACCTAGGGAGTTCATCTTTCAGTGTCCTATCTTTTTGCCTTTTCAAACTGTTCATGGAGTTCTCAAGCTAAAATATAATACTATCCAAAGAACTTCATATTGTCAAGAAATTATATAAATGCTGAAGAAGAAGAATGTATATTAAGGTGCCCTACTTTAGAGATACAAAATTGAAACTTTCTATATATTTAAAAAAAAAAAACCATCAGCAAGAATTCTTTCCCTTACTATCTTACAGGGGACGTTTGACTATAATGGTGGCATACTAGGTGTTACAATACTTTTCTTGGAGAACCAGTTAGTTATTTTAATTCATAATGATCAGAGTTCTAGGTCTTTAGTATATATTTATATTTTCCAAAGCAAACACTCTTCTCTAGTTCTTACTCTTCTAAATGAACCCTAAAAATTTGTACCCTTCCTTCCATTCTGTTACTGAACCAGCATCTATTTGAATCCAAGTTTGCAGAAGTCAACATCTTTAGACTCATCATGACCATAGCAACTGCTAACTGAGTATTTAATTAATTCAAAGAAATGTGCATTTTGAGTCCTATTGGTTCTTATCACTGCCCTGACTCACTTTTCTTTAGAGAACTAATGGTACTATTGAAATAAAACATATGATTTTTATTATTAAACAGTTTCTTTTTGTACCAGACATTAATTGCATCCATTTTGTTATTTTCCAGGAAGAGAAAGTAACAAGGACTACTTTTCTCCTGAACTTCTGGTACTCTATTGTGCATCCTCCTTAATAATACCTGCCATTGGAATGATTATTTACTTTGCGAGAAAAGCCAACATGAAAGGGTCATACAGTCTTGTAGAAGCACAGAAAGTGTGCTAATGCTTGTAAAGTGTAGCTACTGCATGAAACGTTCTACCAAAGACACTATCAGTTCAGATTCTCAATACTGCTCATCATTCCACGAGGAAAACAGAAACTGGGAGTTCAGGCTTCCTTGAATGCAGTGAACACTTGCAAAGAAGTAGCTGTTGATGGCCCTCACTGTGAGCAAGAAGCCAAAGGGAAATTTCTGCTTTAAAACTAGGCACTACCATTGACAGGACTGGAGTAATTTCTTGATGTGTATATACAATAACATAATTTGTATATATGTAAAACTATGCCGTAGCAAGGTTGCTTGGAATATCAGCACGCTAGAATCAACATATCTAAAATTATTGAAATGTTGCTTGAACTGATTCTTATAACTTAATGCATCTTAATATCAACTGGCAGCTGAACTATGTCATCTTTTTAATATTTTATTTCCTTTAACAAAATTTTATTCCTATAAAGTTCATGGGCAACAATTTCATGTTGTGTAAAGATGCAGGGTTTTACATTGTCATAGACAAATGATAGACCAAGGGAACACTGGGTTGACTTTCAGGTACTAAACACTTTAATCTATGGTATAATGGTTAACTGGATTTCTCTGGGTGGTACTGACACGGTACGGAGATTTTTTTTGATGTTTTTGTTCATCAGACTCTTGTGTAATTTTCCAAGTGGTCTAACAATGCAACTTCTTTTGATTTTCTTTTGTAAACGTTCAGGGCTTTTTTATTGTATAGTAAAGCAATAATTTCTGGAATTGAAAGAGTAGTGTGTTTATTTATTATAAGTTGCCTCCTTTAATCATGTTTTAACTCTTTTTGTAATGTCAGGTCCCAAAACCAAAGTGTTCAAACCCATGGTAATAATAAGCAGATACTTGAAGTGTGGTCCTCAGATTACTTTTATCAAAATCACCATGGGAACTTTACAAATATTTACTTATCTTGGGGCCATCCTAACCTATTGAATTGAAATATCTGGTTTGTAACCTTGGAATCTGCTAGGCTTTAATAAATATATAATAACTAAGTTTAAAAATAAATTTTAAAATATAGTATGCACAGAGTGAATGCAGATGAACATGGACACGTTAAAGGGCAGCAAGTGAAAACCCGCATGTACCATTAAAGTGAAGAGACAGAGCATTACTGTTCTTCAAATCCTTTTAGATGCCACTCACTGGTTGCAGTTCTGTTACTGAGGATTCAACAATATCTTGGATTGTACACTAACCTTTCCCTTTCTTTTGGGTATAAAATCCCCAAGTTTTATACCTATATGCATGCTTACTCACTCAGTCATGTCCAACTCTGTGACCCATGGATTGGAGCCCACTTACCAGTCTTCTCTGTCTGTGGGACTTTCCAGGCAAGAATGCAGGAGTGGGTTGCCATTACTCCTCCAGGGGATCTTCCTAACCCAGGGATCAAACCTACGTCTTCTGTGTTTCCTCATTTGCAGGAAGATCCTTTACCTGCTAAGCCATTGGGAAGTCCTTATACCTATATAGGTAACTCTAAGTAGAACATTGTTTTGTTTGCCAGCTTTTGAATTTTACATGTATGCCTGCTAAGTTGCTTTAGTCGAGTCAGACCCTTTGTCACCCCATGGATTTTAGCCTGCCAGGCTCCTCTGTCCATGGGATTTTTCAGACAAGAATACTGGAGTGGGTTGCCATTTCTTCCTCCAGAGTATCTTTTCAACCCAGGAATCAAACTCTTGTGTCTCCTGCATTGGCAGGCAATTTCTTTACCAATACCACCAACTGGGAAGCCCCTAAATATAATCAAATGGTATATTTGACAGTGACTATTTTTCACTCAAAATTATGTTTTTGCTTAATTAATCCACATTGTTATATTTAGCTATGTCTATTCATTATAAGATTTTGCCACATCTTATTTATATAGGATATATATATATATATATCCTACCATTGATGGATATTTGACCTATTTACAGTTTTTACAATATGATCAAAGTTTCTGTAAACACTGTTTTACATATCCCTAAATTACATGTACGAATTAAGTTAGGGTGCAAAAATTCCTCTATAGTGTATACATTCTAATGAAATTGCTGGATTGCAGGAGATGTACACTTTCAGGTTTATAAGGAAAGCTAAACTATTTTCTGAAGTAGTTGAAATAATTTATACTCCCAACAGCAGCGAGAACAAGTTCACATTGCTAAACAGCTTACTGGTGAAACTGTTTGACTTTGAAATTTGCCTTTCTTATGCCTTAAAATGATTTTCCATACAGTTTGAATTTGCATTTTCCTTATTGCTAGTGAGGTTGAACATCTTATCATATATTTAAGGACTTTGTGTTTAGGATCATTGGAGCTGGCCCTTTTGTGAAATATCTGTACATTTCTTTTTCTGTTTTCCTGGTAGTTGGTTGTCTTTTATTGATTTGGGGGAGATTTTAAAATATGTTTATATATTTTGGAATATGTATATATATTACCCTAAAGCAATGGGCTTCCTTTGTGGCCCAGTGATAAAGAATCTGCTTGCCAATTCAGGAGACACAGGTTCGATCCCTGGTCTATTTATATATATATATATAAATAACTAAATATGGAATATATAAATATGTATATTTATATATATATGGGTTTCCATATATTATATATTTATATATAAATAAATTATATACATATAAATATACATTTTTTTTATATATTTATATATATATATATATATATATATATATTATTCATTATATATATATATATATATATATATAGGCTTCCCAGGTGGTACTAGTAGTAAAGAGCTCACCGGCCAAAGCAGGAGATGGAAGAGACAGAAATTTGATCACTATTTTTGTGACCCCAGGAACTGTAGCCCACCAGGCTACTTTGTCCAGGGAATTTCCCAGGCAAGAACACTGGAGTGTGTTGCTATTTCCTGCTCCAGGGGATCTTCCCAACCCAGGAACTGCATTAGCAGATGTATCCTTTACCACTGAGCCACCAAGGAAGCCCATTGCTTTATGGTCCATAGCTTTAACTTATCACAGTTTACTATTACACCACTTTTATGAGAACTTTATAACAGTATATTTTTACTCTACCTCTAGCCTTTGTGCTAATAAAACATTTTTATTCAGTAGATGTAATAAACACCACAATATGATGTTGTTGTTTTTACTGTAAACAATTATTTTGTAAAAATATTTGAAAATTAAGAAAAAATTTTGTGTTTAACCAGATATTTACCATTTCTAGCACTCATCACTCTTTTCCGTAGATTCAGGATTTCCTCTGCCATCATTTTCCTTCTGTTTAAAAGCTTCCTTTAATATTTCTCATAGATATACATGTTTGCTGGTGACGAATTCTTTGCTGAGAAAGTCTCTGTTTTACTCTGTCTTTCATTTTGAAAGATAATTTAATTGGTAGAGAATTCTAGCTTGATAGGGAGTTTTGTTTTGGTTTTAGTTCTTTAGGAATATCTCACTGTCTTCTAAATCTGCTTATCCTCGTTCTTTTAATGTGACATCTTTTTCATCTCTGGTTGTTTCTAAGGCATTTTTAACACTGGCTTTAAGAAATTTGATTATGAAACACCTTTATATCATGTCCATTATGGTTTCTTTTGTGTTTTAAGTTTGTTCAGATTCTTGGATCTATGACTTTATAGTTTTCATTAAATTTGGAAAAAATTCAATCATTGTTTCTTCAAAATTTTATTCTGCACCACCCACCCCTTCCCTTTCATAAACCCCAATACAGGTATATAAAGGTGCTTGGCATTGTCCCATAGCTCACTGATATTTTGCCTATTTGTTCTAGTCTTTTTTAAAATTTTGTGTTTCATTTAGAATAGTTTCAGTTGCTATGTTTTTAATTTTACTAGCCTTTTATTTTACATTGTTTAACCTGCTATTAACCACGTTCTCTGTGTGTGTGTTTAAATCATAGACATTCTAATTTTCATGACTAGTAGCTCTACTTGTGTCTTTACTTATTATGCCCAAATTTCCTTTACCTTATTGAATGTAAGGATATCATTATAGCTTTTAATGTTCCTGTTGCTAATTCTATCATATGTGTCATTTCTGGGTCTGCTTCTGTTGATTGACTCATCTCCTTAATATGAGTCATATTTGTCATCTGCTTTTTTGTGACCTTTGAGTTTTATTAGATGCAAGACATTATGAATTTTACCTTGCTTGGTGCTGAATATATTCACATTCTTATAACTTCTTATAATTCTTGAGCTCTTTTCCCTAGGTGATTGCTAAGTTATTTGGAGAAATGTTGACACTTTTTAGGATTTTAAGTATTGTTATGAGGCACTGGAGCAACCTTTAGTCAAGGGCTAATTTTATCACTAAATCAAAACTCCTCTGAATATTCTACCTGATGCCCTGTGACTTACAAGTTTTTCCCACTCTTGCTGGAGGTAGCGCAAACTATTCTTTGCCCTGTGGAATTCCAACAGTCATTCCCTTTGTTCTTACTGGGTGGTTCTTCTCCCAGATTTGGGTAGTTTCTTTACATAAGAAACCTCCAAAGACCAGCTTGAGGAAGATTTCCAGAGCTCTCTCCTTTCGCACTCTGTCCTGCATACTCTACCAACCCTGGCCTCTCTCAACTTCCAAGTCATTCTCCTTAGTTTTAGGAGATCACTAGGCTCTGCCTGGGTTTCCTCTCTCCTGCAGTTATAGCCACGAAACTTTCTCCAGGCAGTAAGTCTGGGCAATCAGAAGACTTACTTCATTTGTTTCCACTCTCGCAGATATCACTGTCTTTTGCAACTTCCTGTCCAATGACTAAAAATCATTGTTTCATATATTTTCTCTGGCTTTGTCATTTTTTTCAATTGTAATGGTAAATCTAACCTCTTATCTTGGCCAAAAGTAGAAGTCTGAGCTCACTTTTAATCAAAGAGTACTGCTAGAAATGAGTGTCCCTGGTGGCTCAGTTGTAAAGAATCCACCTGCCAATGCAGGAGATGCAGCTTCAATCCTTTGGTTGGAAAGATCCTTCTAAAAAGGAAATGGCAACCCATTCCAGTCTTCCTGCCTGGAAAATCCCATGGGCAGAGAAACTTGGGTTGCCACAGTCCATGGGGTAGCAAAAGAGTCAGATACAACTTAGCTACTAAACAACAACCACTAGAAACACCTTCTAGAAATGATTTCTCTATTTGTTATAGGAATGTTTTTATATTTTATATTTCTCTGCTCCAAATTATGAGGATCCATATGAAAAACTAATTTTAGAATATAATGCAGGAAACATTTACCTGAAAAAATTATTTTTCTTCTAAATCATGACTAAGGAGATTAATATAGAAGACCCACTTTTCTTTTTCATTGATCAACTAAGAGCTACTTAGTCAAATTTATGCATTAACTGTAGCATCTGTGTTGTATTTAATGGACTATTTTGTTTGAGTGCTATTTCCCCCTTGGTTACATCTATACTAGTTTGCATTTTCTTCTTGTTTTTGTGCCTTTTACTTACATTTGTGTTTTATTATTCTATTAAGCACTTTCCCATAAGTTGCCTCAAATATTTTATGGAAAGACCAGAATACAAATAAGTAAGCCAAAAATTAAAATAATAAGCTTATATGTGGTACCTTGGAAGCACAAGCATGAACAAAGTGGTCTAGATAAATTCTTTATATTAACTTTTCTCCATTGGAAGATAAGACTCATAGAGTTGGTGAACAGGATAAATGAGGTTGGAAAAAGAGACAAGAAATCTCCAGAGCTTAAGTGCTGTCCATTGAGGAAGGTTCTAAATCAAATATCATTGTGTAGACCAATGATATTTGGGGTACCACAAAGAAAGTGGATGCCTCAGGTTGTGGTTTGGAGAGTGATAAATATGCTGAAAAAGAGAAATTAGAGCTGAAGGAAAGGCTTGGTTTTTTTTCACAATTGTTGCAAAGAAAGAACTCTGATCTTCTGTGTTTGATGATACATGTTGCGACATTTGTGTGTGTATGATGATCTAACCACAGCCTGCAGGTATATAAATGTGTCTATCAAAATATATAAGCTTCAAAGAGGACCAGTAACATTATATCACTTTGAGTCACTTTGATAAGGATTTAAATAGATCTATTATGAGAGGGATGTAATGTTTCATTAAACTAATTTTTCTGAGTAAACGCAATGCAGATAATCTTATGGTAAATATGAAGACAAGCCATAAATCATGAAGGTGGTATGTAAATAACTGAAGTCTGAAAAAACTGAACTTGGGAGTTTTTCTCCTTAATGTTTTATATAGAACACTAGTATTTACAACACACCCTTCTCTGTAGAACTGCTTAATTTTGATCAATACAAAATATTTATTTTTACTTACTGTTATTATTTACCATTATGGTGATAAATTTTAACTACTCTTTGTTGAGTGGATTCTGAGACAAGAGTGTTATAACTTGCTTAGAATAAGAGCTGAGAGCAATAGAATAATATCAAGGCATTATTCATGTTAGGTTGAACTATAAGAAATTGCCAGTCAAAACCTGTCAAATTCAGCAATTCATATGGTTCAACTTGTAAATCAGTGTTAGGTTTATCTCTTGTGTGTGACACACTATACCCAAACTCTGTGGTTTAAAATAACAACCCTTTTATTATGTTTAATGATTCTTGGGCTGACTCGGGTTGGCTGCATGGGTTTGGGTTCTGCTTCTTCTTCATGGGTTTGGGTCGGTTGTTGATTAGATTGGAATGTTCAATGTGATACCCACATGGCTGACAGTTACTGTTGGCTGTCAGCTGGGAACCAGCTGTGGAGGTCAAAGACAAACTTGGCCCTTTGCTTTATAGTATGGGTTTCTGGTACTGGGTTTGGAAGTCCTAGACTTACTTCCATTGCATTCTCTTGGTCAAAGTCAGTCCACAAGGCCAGCTCATGGTTGAGGGTTGGAGGTAGCACCAGGTCCTGATGTGTGTGGGAACCTGTATCTACAGAGTGAAGAGGAAAGATTGGGGACTGTCTTTGGAGACAAGCTACCACCAAAAGACATTTCTCTGGTGAATATAAAAAAGACAAGTCAGGGCAATTTTACTCAAATAAGGATACCATATGTTAAGTGAGTAGTATAACTGTGGATGCAGCTAATTCTTTAGCATGTGCCAGGAAAAATTGTAATGACCAAAAAGGATATTGTGATATGATGAAAATGTCCAAAATCTTTGATGCATAATCAAAAAAGAGTAATAAGATGTGTACCTAAGTATCCATAACTCAAGAAAACTGATGCATGGGTAAAGATAGAACTAAGAAGTGAAAACCACTGACTCTGGCCAGGAGAGACAGAAGGAGTCAAGCATGGCTCCAGGAAGAAGGTACTGTTTGAGCTGCGTCATGAATCAATGGATAAGATGTAGACAAGTTACTGTAAGGAAGGGCAGGGAAATTCAAAGTGAAGCGGAAAGGCCTTGTTCATGAAAAAGAGCACTGAAAGGGACCAACAGGATCAGCCCAGTGCTTTAGGAGATTGACACCTCATGTTCACTTGATATTTTCTATTTTTTCATTTGTATGTTTGTGTGTGTGTGCTTGCTCAGTCGTGTCTGACTTTTTTGCAACATGACTCTGCACACACACACACACACACAAAGGCATAAACAGAAAATACCAAGCAAACATGAGGTGTCAACCTTCTAAAGCACTGAACGAAGTCCAAATTTCCACGACAGCACTTAAGGCCTCCCACAATTTGTTACAACTCACATGTCCAACTTCAGTTTTACTGTAATTTTTTTTACATTCTCCCATGTTTCTGCCAAATAGATTAACAAAAACATAACAAGAATTGTGTGTAAAATTTGAAAACATCATAAAAATCTGAATATTGTGTGTCTAAAGGCATATACAGGCTTTGCTGGTGGCTCAGTGGTCAAGAATCTTCCTGCCAATACAAGAAACATAGGTTTGATCCCTGGGTTGAGAAGATCCTCTGGAGAAAGAAGTGGCAACCCAATCCAATTTTCTTGCCTTGGAAATCCCATGGACAGAGGAGCTTGGCTAGATACAGTCCAAGGGATTTCAAAGAGTTGGATATGACTTTATATACATATACATAGAGTGATGAAAAGAGATCTAAGTGTAACATTGACAGTGGTATTATGGATAATTTTATTTATACCATATCCATTTTCCAAATTAGAATGTATTAAAGTTATAGTCAAAAAAGTTATTTTCTAGTGTGTTAACCATGGCAAGTAAGTCTTCAGACAGCAAATACAAATAGCATCCTACCTGAACTTGACTTGGAATTCTCAAAGACCTATAAATATTTAGGGCTCTGTGATCCAGACATGGAGTGAGACAGCTGCTTTGGCTTTCTGAGTGTTTGAGTAATTGCTCTGAAGAGAATAAAAAGGAGAGGAAAGTATTTGAACAACCTTTCCCCACTAAACCTCCTCTGGAATTTCTAAATAAAGCTTGGAGGTAGGGAAGGTGACACGAAAAGCCTGCACACCATCACTCCACACTCTCACGGGGTTTGGGGAAGGACTCAGTCAGAATTGCTTGGCCACGCTGAAGTGAAATACTGAGGTTTAAACATCAGGAGACCGTGATGATTTCAACAGCTATCCAAGAAACCACAGGTAGGTGCCTTATGCAAATTTTGACTTTATGCCTCAAGAATCATTTGTTCACTCTTTTCCAGTCTGGCATAATTTGCTACTGTGGAATCTGATAATACTTAAGCAGATTAAGAAGGATTTAAGGAAATCCTGGGAAAGGAGAAATCTGCCATTTTATTAAATTACTGTGTTTGAGCAATTGAATTTACTAATTCATTTGATTTCCTCAGAAATTTTCAACCAAATAGCTCTACAATTGTGTCTTCATCTTTGATATGAGAAAATTATTCTGCTTTACATCTCTTCCAGTTTCACCCTTGCTAAGCAAACTCTGCTCTTTGGCCCTTCTTCCAGCCATGCAAAGGAGATATGGGTGCTACTAGGATTTATCCGAATAACAGTAGTCCTAATTTTTCAAGCTCTCCAAACAAGTAAAGGAACTTTTGGAGTCTTTAAAGAGTTTTTATAGCTTTATCAGGAAGAGAATGGAGAAACAATGACTAATGGTAACAGAAATTCTAGAGGACTTTATCTTTCTTTTTCCTCTTTCTTTTTGAAGAAATGTATCTTGGATCTTCCCTGTAGCTCAGACAGTAAAGAATCTGCTAACAATGCAGGAGACCTGGGTTTGATCCCTGGGTCAGAAAGATCCTTTGGAGATGGAAACGGCAATCCACTCCAGTATTCTTGCTTGAAGAATCCCATGGATCGAGGAGCCTGGTGAGTTACAGTCCATGGAGTCACAAGGAATCGGACGCCACTGAGGAACTAACACCTACTACTACTACCACCTTCAGGATCTAAGGCCAAGGACAGCATAAACCAGCATATTTCTCTTTAGTCAATAAACGACATCAACATTAATGTCATGCCTAGGGGAATAAGAATCTTGAAAGTTTTCTTTCAGCAGTGGTCCCATTGCTTCCAGAATTAGAGTGCGTGTCTTTCAGGCTGATCAAAGCTGGGGAAGAAATCCCTGTTTGATGTGACTGGCACATTTTTAATGGTACCTTTGTAAAAACAACTGATAAGTAATATTTGTTGAGAATTTATGGCATGTCTATCCAGGATTAAGGATCTTCCCTATAGCTCGGATGGTAAAGAATCTGCTTGCAATGCAGGAGACCCAGGTTCGATCCCTGGCTCAGGAAGATCCTTTGGAGAAGGGAATGACAATCCATTCCAGTATTCTTGCCTAGAGAATCCCGTAGACAGAGGAATCTGGCAGGCTATAGCCCACTTGGGTCACAAACAGTTGGACATGACTGAGAGACTAACACTGCTACTACTACCCTGGACTGAGTGCTTTCCATGAATTAGTTTATTTAATATTCACATTAATCCAGCTAAGTACTGTTATCTAGCCAATAGAAAAATGGAACTGGAATAGTTAAGTAGTTTCCCTAAATTCAGTAATTGATAGAACTATGGTTGACTATGGTTGGCATAATTCTAAAATTGGCACTGTTACTCTCTATACTGTGTTACTGTTCATTCATGCACATGAAATTGACAACTATAGGCTTAGACATCTTTGAAGGACAGATTGAAAGTAACCTTAAAAAAGAAATTTGTTTTAGGTACTCTGTGTGTTATGGGAAGGACAAAGGCTGATAATACTGTTCAGATAAGTTTTTGTTGTGCGTTTTCTGAAGAGAAAAGAATCCTAGATTACTAATGTTAAATATCCAAGATTGTTTACACTTAACTTCCTTCTATTGACATTAAAAGAAACTTATGAGTTACTGTGTTGAAACGGCCATCTGTCATCATGAGTGAATTTCTTGAGTGCGTGTTTGACTGTTACGTATATTGGTACTTTTTGAATTTGGAAACTTTGAAAGAAAGAAATTAAAAGTCAGCAAGAAAGCAAATGTAAAAGAAAAAATAACAATTTTGAAAGGCAAAATGAGTGCTTTATAGTGTTCTGTACCAGTGAGAGTGAAAATTAAAGCTGCCCAAAGAGACCTGGCCTGACACCAAATTGGTGCCGTTGCACCAAATGAGCAAAAAAGGCAATTAAGATACAGATGGTAAAAAAAAAAACTAATTAATAAGCATTAAGCAGAAACTGATCACTTAGGAAAAGAGAATCTTAGCTCCAATTTTTGAGTGGTAAGCCAAATAATGACCCCCCCACCTCCCAAAAAAAGAGTTCATATTCTAATCTTTGGAACCTATGAATATGGTAAAAATGCATTTGTAGATATAGCTAAGGATCTTGAGATAGTTGGGGGGGGTTATCTTAGACTTCAGAAGTGGGTCCAAAGTAATCAAAAAGCTCCTTATAAGAGGGAGACAGGAAGAACAGAGTCATTACTTAAAATTTTTAAATTAATTTCATCTTAGTTTCTTTTTCTTTTCTAATTTCTTAAAATAGATACTAAGTTCTTTTCTCACCTTTGATTTTTTATTACTTTCTTTCTTTAATAACAAAGACATCTAAGAATATATATATGAATGTGTGTATATATATATATATATATATATATATATATATATGTTTTTGCTCTCCCCTGACTCAGTGTTTGCTATTTCTATAGGTTTTGGTAGAATATCTTTTTCATTTCTCTCTAGATAGATTGGTAATCTTTTCACTTTTGATTTCTGTTTGATCCAATAATTATCTAGTAGCATCAGTCTTAATTTCTAAGAAATTACAAATTTTTGTTCATTCTATTGTTAATATTAAACATTGTCTTAGAAGTTCTAGATAATGCAAAGCAACAAGAATGTAAAATAACTGGTTTCAAAAAGATGAGATCAAGTTATCTGCTTTTGCTGATGATATTTGAAACCCTAGAAACCCCAATGAATTTGAGTAAAACCACAATTAGAAGCAATAATGGCAAAATAGCTGGATACAAGATAAATATTCAAATATCAATAACTTTTCTTTATTTTAATAATGTGTAAGTATGCTCAGTCATGTCCAACTCTTTGCAAACCAATGGACTGTAGCCTGCCAGGCTCCTCTGTCCTTGGGATTTCCCAGGCAAGAATACTGGATTGGTTTGCCATTTCCTTCTCCAGGGGATCTCCCAGACCCAGGGATTAAACTTGCATCTTCTGCATTGGCAGGCTGATTCTTTATCTCTTGAACCATCAGGGAAGCCTATTTTAATAATAAGGACCTAGAAATCACATCCCAAATGCAAAGAAAAAAATTTCACTAATTCCAGATTATTCTTGATGAATGGAGGTAGATTGCTAAACAGAATGAAAAGGGGAACTTGACATGGACCTTGTTAAGATTCTAAAGCTTTTAAAATGAAAATGGAGCAGTAGTAATCAGAATTTAAAAGGGGAAAGAAAGTTATACCAAACTAGCTTTCATTTTTTCAAAGCCTGTAAATAAAAGGAGTACAATAAACGTGATGAAATCAGAATTTTGGCAAGGGTTTGAAAGAATTTCTTTAATTATTTGGGGAGAGTGTGGAACACTTAGGATAACTGCTTACATGACTACAGAATGTGCACAGGGTGAATGGAGTGGTACCTAGAGGAATTCTCACACATGGAAGAATCTCAGCTGTGATAGACACATGGATGTGTTTCAATCAGTTGTGTGTGAAAAGAAATTTGTTACTAACGCTAAAGAGTAAATCAACATGGATTCAAGATTTTCCGTCTGATAATATCTCCCTCATTGGAATTCAGATGGTTTCTGTGAATAGGAGATGAGAGGGAGTTACAATAAGCAGAAGAGAATTATACAGTACCCTTCAGTACTCATAACATATCTGGACATAACCTCGGCAACATGTTGTATGTCTGCATATGGCTGCAGAGAAATTAGTAAAGGTTTCTACCTTCGTGAGAAGTAGCATGACACTGACCCCAGCTTCATGATTCAGACCTGAGATGAGGCTGAAGCTGAAGCAATAAGTAATGAATATGCTGATTCCAGAATAAGGATTTAAAAAGATCCAGATTATCATCATGGAAAAAGTTAATAGTAAAAAATTAATAGTAAGTAATATAAAGACCTATTCTAGCCCATACTGTTCAGAACATAATTGAGACATTTAAAAAAATAAATTCTTTCCACCATTCATTGTAAAATTTGCTGTTGTCCAGTTGCTCAGTTGTGTCTGACTCTTTGTGACCCCATGGACTGTAGCAGGCTAGGCTTCCCCGTCCTTCACCATCTCCTGGAGCTTGCTCAAATTCATGTCCATTGAGTTGGTGATGCCATCCAACCATCTTGTCCTCTGTCGTCCCCTTCTCCTCCTGCCTTCAATCTTTCCCAGCATTATGGTCTTGTCCAATGAGTTGGCTCTTCACATCAGGTGGCCAAAGTATTGGACCTTCAGCTTCAGCATCAGTCCTTCCAATGAATATTCAGGGTTGATTTCCTTTAGGATTGACTGCTTTGATCACCTTGCAGTCCAAGGGACTCTCAAGAGTTCTCCAACACCACAGCTCAAAAGCATCAATTCTTCAGCACTCAGCCTTCTTTATGTTCCAACTCTCTCATCCATATATGACTACTGAAAAAATCACAGCTTTGACTATGTGGACCTTTGTTGGCAAAGTAATGTCTCTGCTTTTTAATACATTGTCTAGATTGGTCATAGCTTTTCTTCCAAGGAGCAAGCATCTTTTAATTTTATGACTGCAGTCACCATCTGCAGAGATTTTGGAGCCCAGAAAATAAAATCTGTCTCTGTTTCCACTATTTCCCTATCTATTTGTCATGAGTGATGGGACCGGATGCCATGATCTTAGTTTTTTGAATATTGAGTTTTAAAACCAACTTTTCACTCTGGTTTCTCTTCAGAATATAAATTATTGTAAAAGGGGAAGCAATAAAAATGATGCTAATTTCAGGGAAGTCACTCAAGTTGGAGATGATGACTAAAGAAACTGAGATATTTAGATTACAAAGAGGAGACTTAGAGATATGAACTGTGCTGTCAAATATTTGAAGTACTTTTAACTCAGAGGTTGTACTGTTATAGATTTTAGGATTCTTTTTAAACTTGAGATTCTAGGAAATCTACAGCAAGATTTTATAATAAACCAGGAAGGCTAGGTTTGGAATGCCCAGGATCTGATATCAAAGCTAAACAACAGAACAGAGCTCAGATTGCTGGGGTCAGTGCCAACAAGTCTTCCTGTAGTGGTAATTCTAAGGAGGGCATCCAGAGGACAAGCCAAAGGGTTAGTTAACAAACAGGAAAGCTGGACAAACATCATGGTGATGAGAAGACAGAACTCAAAGAAAATGATGGCAAAGGCAACCAAAAAAGCCAAAAAATCAGGAAGCCATAATCAGAGGGACTGAAATGTATGAGAGAAGTAAAGTAATAGAGCTGGTGGTTAAACGACAAAGCAAGAGTCAGGTCAAGACAAGGACTGTTTTTTTGTTTTGTTTTGTTTTGTGCTGTGTGCTCAGTCCTGTTTGATTCTTTGCAATCTTATAGACTGTAGCCCACCAAGCTTCTCTGTTCATGGAATTTTCCAGGCAAGAATACTGAAGTGGATTGCCAGTTCCTTCTCCAGGGGATTTTCCTGATCCAGGGATTGAACCCACATCTCCTGCATCAGCAGGCAGATTCTTTACCACTGCACTACCTGGCAAGGATTCAGTTCAGTTCAGTTCAATCGCTCAGTTGTGTCCAACTCTTTGAGACCCCATGGACTGCAGCATACCAGGCTTCCCTGTCTATCACCAACTCCCAGAGCTTACTCAAACTCATGTCCATAGAGTCAGTGATGTCATCCAACCATCTCATCCTCTGTTGTCCCCTTCTCTTCCTGCCTTCAATCTTTCCCAGCATCAGGGTCTTTTCCAGCGAATCAGTTCTTCACATCAGGTAGCCAAAGTACTGGAGTTTCAGCTTCAGTATCAGTCCTCCCAATGAATATTCAGGGCTCATTTCCTTTAGGATGGACTGGTTGGATCTCCTTGCAGTCCAAGGGATTCTCAAGAGTCTCTAACACCACAGTTCAAAAGCATCAATTCTTTGGTGCTTAGCTTTCTTTATGGTCCAATTCTCACATCCATAAATGTCTAGTTATCATTAATATATACTCTTTTATAAACTGGTCCCCCCCCAATCTTCTGCCTATTTAAAAAATCAGGTTATTTGAATGACAATGATGGTGGTAATGATGATGATGATGATGATGATGATAGTGATGTTGTGTCAGTGTTCTTTATATGACTTAGAAACAAGTCTTTTCTCATCATATGTATATTTCAGATATTTTCTCCCAATCTGTGGTTTATATTTTTGTTTTATTATCAGTGTTTCACTGAAAAAAAAGTTCTTAACATTTATAAATTACAAATATAAATCTTATATTATGGTTAGGTCTTTTGGAGTTCTAAGAAATCCCTGTGTACCAGAAAATCATGATGACTTTCTATTTTTTTTCCAAGAAGTTTTATAGTGTTACATCTCCAGTTTAGTCCCATCATGTATTTCAAATTAATATTTATGTATCACATAATGCAGCAATTGAGATTCATTTTCTCCACACAAATATCCTATATTATAACATTATTTATTGACTTATCTTTTTCCATTGAATTATCTTGGTGTTTTGTCAAAAATCATTTAACTTTTAAAAATGTATGTGTATTTTTAGTCTCTCTGTGTAGCTCTATTGATCTATTTCTCTCTTCTTTTGTCAATACCTCACTACTTTGATTACTACAGCTTTTTAACAAGTTGATAATAAACCTTTTAATAAGTTGATAGGTTCAGTCAGTTTGTGTTAAAGTTGCAATTTTATTCATCTTTTTAAAGATTATATTCTAGGTCCTTTGGATTCACACATAAATTTTAGATTATGCATATCAGTCTCTTCAAAAAAACAATAAACAAAAAGCTGCTTAGAATTTAAATTGAATAGCCTTAGATCTGTACATCAATCTGAGAGGGACTGACATCCTAATAATATTGAGTCTTCCAATCCACATGTTCATAGACATAAAAATATTTAGAAAATCAAATCCAGCAACATGTAGAAACAAATGTATCCATTTCTCCATTTAGTTCTGTCAATTTTTGTTTCATATATTTTGAAATTTTGTTATTAGGGATATAAGCATTTAGGATCATTCTTGATGAATTGAACCTTTTATCTTCAGATTAACTTCATCCCTGATTCCCTGTCTTGAAGACTCTTTGATGTTAATAGCAGACTGGTGTGATTATATGACACTTAATTTTTTACAGCATTTTGTTCTACCCTTTTTTGGGGAGTGGTGATTTTGTTTTTCTTTTAAAAAAATTGTGTTTTCAATGGAGAATTAACATCATCTATTTACAAAATAGCTCTTGAAAAATACAAGTACAGATACTATAAAACAAAGCAAACTGCGGTCATGAGACACTACATACATCATGCAAAAGCAACAGTCTGATCTCCAGATTATGAAAATTCCCAACTCTAGTGGCTCAGATGGTAAATATCTGCGTGCAGTGAAGGAGACCCAGGTTTGATTCCTGGGTCTGGAAGACCCCTGGAGAAGGGAAGACCCCTGGAAAAGGCTACCCACTCCAATATTCTAGCATGGATAATCTCCTCATGGACAGAGGACCCTGGTGGGCTCTGAAGTTCGTAGTCCATGTGGTCGCAAAGAGACAGACACGGCTGAGCAACTAACACACACAGAGAAGGTCCAAGTTCCTAGCTTGTTAAAACCTGGGTACAGTTACATCAAACGTTTAGCAAACTGAATTCCTCTTCCCCAATGTGAAAACAAAATGACAAGACTAAATCCATGCCTGGCAATTTCAATCTAACTCTGAAGCCACACAAAACATATAGAAATCTTGTAGGCTTTTCCTGTTACTTAGCCTGACCATCTTTTCTTCTTAGATGATGGGAGGAAGGGCATACTAGACATTACCAAGTGTGGTGAAAAGAAAGTCTCAATTAATGCATAGTCTAAGGGGGAAAAGATTACACTCCAACTCTGGAAAATTAATTTAGAAGGCTAGAGGAAGAGCTGAAGTACTGTTATTATTGTGTAGCAACTTCTGCATTAACTATTTCAAAAAATTGCTGCCTTTAAATAAAACCTCGAGCTATATTAATATTTATAATTGACATCTGGGCTGGGTTTATGTTTGCTGCATTGTTTTGGAAATTGGCAATACAAACTGGCATAGAAAGTTTTTGTTCTGATGATGCATTTCTATGTATTTTTTTATTTAGATGTTCATATTGATGGATTTTCATTTTTTCTTGAAGAATTTCCTTTACCATTGGTCTTCAAATTGGTGGCATTGTGAAATGGTATACTCTTATGCTGCAGAGAAAGGAAAAGAGTACGTCTAGTTCAGTCCCTCTGAGGTAGCTGTAACCTTTAATGTAACCTGAAATGTCAAACCTAGGGTATATATTTGACACTGAATTTTAATTTTTCTACCCTTTTGTTTTCAAATTGTTTTCATATTTAGAATATATCCCCTCTAAACTGTATATTGTTCTAACTAGGTCTTACTTCCTCATGAGTCTTCAATCTCCAGCTTTTAACTATATTAGTTCAATTATAGTTCATGTAATTGTTGACATGATTGAGTTTAACTTAATATCATCTCACTCTCTGTTTTCTATTTGTTCCCTTTGTTTGTGGGGTCTTTTTGCTTCTATCTTCCCTTCAGTTGAGAATTGTTTAGAATTTCATTCTATCTCTTCCATTTATGTTTTTAACTACCTCTTTATGTTATTATATTTAGAGCTTTCTTGTCTATCTATAATTAATACTATACTATTTGATACATATGTAAGACCCTTATAACAGCACAATTTCAATTTTATGTTTTCCTATCACTTGTGCTATTATTGTCAAACATTTTACAATGTATGTTTAAAGCCCCAAATATGTCCTAAACCTGAAATACACCATTATTATTTTTACTTTAGTCAATTTATTTTTAAGAAATTAAGAAGAGAAAGATAGACCTTTATATTTACCCACATATTTACAATTTCTTGTTCTCTCCCTTCCTTCCTTTCAATTAAGATTTCCATTTTATATCATTTCCTTTCAGGATGAAAAGCTTCCTTTGAAATTTCTTGTAAAGCTGAGGTGCTGAAAACATTTTTAATCTGCTTTTGATTATCTAAAATTGCTTTCTTTTTTATATTATTTAAAATTTTTATTGTGATAAAATATATAAAAAGCTTGCCATTTTAACTACCTTAAGAGTACAGTTCAAAGGTATTAATTGCATTCATAATTGAAACTATCACCACCATTTGTTTCCAAAACAGTTTCATCATCCAAAAAAACACTGTAGCCAAGAATTATGCAATAACTTCTAGTCACAGTTACCTTTTAATCTACTTTATGTCCCTATAAATTTGTCTATTATAGATATTCCATACAAATAGAGCCATGCGTATCTGTCTTTTTTGTCTGGATTATTTCAGTTAATGTTTTCAAGGTTCATCCATGTTGAATGAACATGCATCGGAATTTCATTCCTTTTTGTGGCTGAACAATATTCCACTGTATGTATATGATCACTTTTCTTTATCCATTCATCTGTTGATAGACACTTGAGAAGTTTCTAACTTTTTGCTATAAGTAACGCTACAATTAGTATTGGTGTGTTGGTATTAGTTGCTCAGTTGTGTCCGACTCCAAGTGTCCAACTCCATGGACTGTAGACTGCCAGGTTCTTCTGTCCATGGGATTTCCCAGGCAAGAATACTAAACTAAACTAAAGTGGGTTGCCATTTCCTTCTCCAGGGGATCTTCCTGACCCAAGGATCTAACCAGGGTCTCCTGCATTGCAGGCAGATTCTTTACCATCTGAGTCACCATAAGTATTGGTGTATAAATGTCTATTTGAGTCCCTCTTTGAGGTAAGAATGGAATTGCTGGATCACAGCTTATGTTTAGCTTTCTGAGGAAAAATTAAACTATTTTTTCATAGCAGCTGCAACATTTTGCATTCTCATTAGTGATATACAAGTGTTCCATTTTCTTCACATTCACGTCATGCTCTATCTTCCTTTAAAAGAAACGATCACCATCTTAGTAGTTGTGCTGTACAACCTCACTGCGGTTTTCATTTGCATTTCCCTAATGACAAATGGTATTGAAAATCTTTTCACATATTTATTGGCCACTTATATATCTTTTTGGGTCCTTTGTTCATTCAAAAATTGGATTGTCTTTTTTGTTGTTGTGTTGTAGGAGCTTTTACATATTCTGGGTGTTAAACCTATCATAACACATAATGTGAAAATACTTTCTCCCATTTTGTTAACTGGTTTTTCACTTTGTTAATCATGCTGTATGATACACAAAAGTTTTTTTTTATTTTGATTAAGTGCAATTTATCTATGTTTGTTGTTGTTATTGCTAAGAATATATTGTCAAATCCAAGTTCATGAAGATTCACTTCTATATTTTCTTCTAAGAGTTTTACAGTTCTACTTCTTATACTTAGTCATTGATCCATTTTGATTTAATTTTTGTATGTGTGTGAGGTAGGGGTTCAACTTCACTTTTTTACATACGGTAATTCAGTTGTCCCAACACCATTTGTTGAGGAAACTATTGTTTCACTATAGAACAGGGCTGGCACCTTTATCAAAAACCAATTGACCGTAGGTGTGTTGAAGTTTTTATGGACTCTCTATTCTATTCCATTTGTTAGTAAGTCTATCCTTATGCCAGTATCATTCTCTTTCAATTACTGTAGCTTTGTGGTAAGTTTTGAAATTAGAAAGTGTGAAGCATCAGATTTTTTTCTTTTTTCAAGATTAGTTTAGCTATTCAGGACCACTTGTAATTCTATATGAATTGGACAATCAGTTTTCTCATTTCTGTAAAAATTATATCTGTTGGAATTTTGACACAAATTATTTTAAATCTATTGTCTTCATTCCTAAATGTAAAATCCTTAACTGGTGCTTTTTTTTTCCTGTAGCACTTTAAAGATGCCATTCAGTTGACTTCTATCCTTTCTCAAATTTTCAGACTTCTTCCTCATGTGCTGTTCTTAGTCACTCAGTTGTGTCAGACTCTCTAACTTCATGGACTGCAGCCTGCCAGGCTCCTCTGTCCATGGGGATTCTCCAGGCAAGAATACTGGAGTGGGTTGCCATGCCGTCTTCCAGGGGATCTTCCCAACCCAGGGATCAAACCCAGGTCTCCCGCATTGCAGGCAGATTCTCTACTGTCTGAGCCACCAGGGAAGCCCATAAAACATGGGGAAAAACCTCTTTTGTTCAAATATTAAATTTTTAACTGATTTTTTCATTATTTGAAAAAAAAATGTGCTTCTTTTGTTGGGGAGCACAGGCTCTAGGCACACAGGCTTCACAGTGGTGGTGTATAGGTTGAGTTGCCCTGCAGCATGTGTAATCTTCTTAGACAGGGACTGAATCTGTATTGGCAGGGGGATTCTTATCTACTGTACCACCCAAGTCCTGACAATGTTAAACTTTCGCATTGTTTCTCTTATACAGAGAATCTTTACTCTTCAATGAGAAATCATTCCAATTATCAGCATACACACATGCTTTAGTATCTTTCAATAGTAAAAAGGCATATATATATATATATATACACACATATATTTAAAATTCTCCTTCCTGACACTTGCCCATACAACAATGGCTCCATTTCTCTGCTCTCTTAACAGCCAAATTCCCTAAAAGAGAAGTCTGTTTTTGCTACCTTCACTTGTCTTTTAACTCACTCCAGTGAGGCCTCTGTACCCAACCTCCCACTTAATGCTCCCCTCACAGTCATCAGTGACCTCCAAGCTGCCAAATACAAAGGTCAGTTCTTGTTTCTGCTTGACTTTTTGGCACTCCCCTTCTCCTAGAATTGCTCTCTTCCTAAGATTCCAGATTCTATGCTTTACTAGTTTCCTCCTCCCTCACTAGACACTCCCTCTCCATGTCTTTGATGTTAATGTTAATCGCTCAGTTGTGTCCAACTCTGTGTGACCCCATGGACTGTAGCCCACCAGGCTCCTCTATCCATGGGATTCTCCAGGCAAGGATACTGGAGTGGGTTGCCATCTCCCCATCCAGGGGATCTTCCTGACCCAGGGGTCTAACCTAGGTCTTCTGCATGGCAGGCAGATTCTTTACTGTCCGGTTTACCAAGGAAGCCCCTCTGTCTTTGATGGCTCCTCATTATCTATCCAATTTCTAATTATTGAAGTAGACCAATACTACTCAGTCCTAAGCTTCTCTTTTCTTCTCTCAGTATACATGTATACATAAAGATAGATACATCTCTACATGACTTTTTCTTTCTCCCCCTTCACTTCTCCCCTCCTGAAGTCATTCCCAGAAGCAAGAGTTGGCCTGCACTGCCTCCAGAGTGCCAGCCCCTCACTTCCGCCCAAATCAGCCCCACAGCAACCCTGCCAAATGTCTTAGACCTGAGGCATGGTGGGACCACACAGGTGCATGCAAAGCACCTTTCTGGGTGCTAGGTGCTCACCTCTGGACACGGACTCTGGGAAAAGTCACTGTAGCCAAGAGGACAGTAAGCGTCTGTTGGTCAGACTCTCCAAGGAGGTTGCTCTGTTGTCTTCACCTCCCTGTCTCGGGATGAAACCTGATGGCTGGTTCTTTAGATTTGTTTTCCTGTCTGTCTTTCTCTCGGTCTCCCAACAAAGGAGCAGAGAGAAAGCAATCTCTCATGGTCTCTCATCTTCCCACACTGACCAAGACCAGGCCTCCAAGGTCAAAGGCAGAAGCAGCGGCCCCCAGGCCTGCTTCTGGGTGCCGGAGCCTTTGCATTTCCTCATGTGAGCAGGAGCGCCAGCACCAGGGGAAGGAGAGGAGGAAGGATGCAGGCTCCGGTTCCGGCCAAGCCAAGTGCAGACCAGCAGCTAAAAGAATGTCCTCAAACCCCTGGGGGATGGGGTAAGGGCAGGGGCCAGGCAGGTAGCCAGGAGGAGCAGGTAGCAGAGAGCAGCTAGTTAAAGACCGCAGAGGCCTTGAAGCTGGCATGCTGGAGGCCCTCGCTGAAGGTGATGAGAAAGTTCATGACCTTGCGGATTTTGGCCAAGTCACACAAGCGCTCCCTGAACTCCTGGGCCTCGGCCTCTTGCCAATCCGTGGTCTAGGAGTCTTCCTTGTACCAGAAGATGGCAGGGGTGGGGGGTCCAGCAGCCGCCGCGTCATGAGGTTGGTGAGATTAGGTGTCCAGTTGTTGGAGGTGCCCCTGATGGTGAATTTACCCAGTGCTCAAACCGCAGGCTCTGCTGCTGGATGAAGTCCATGTGGTACTCTGATTTGGCAGGTCTCAGCAGCTTCTTGCCATCCTGACGCTTCTTCCTGCTTCTTTCCTTGTGCAGCACATCTTGAGAGAAGCTTCTCTTGGTACCCTTACTTCCTAGCAATCTCAATTAATTCTCTGTCTTTAAATTCCTTGGGTTGGGAAGATTCCCTGGAGGAAGGCATGGCAATCCACTTCAGTATTCTTGCCTGGAGAATCCTATGGACAGAGGAACCTGGCGGGCTATAGGGTCACAGAGTGGGACACGACTGCAGTGACTTAGCAGCATCATATTCTCAAACTTCTAACTATTATATCTATCATAATAGTTATAATACCCTGCTTCATACCATTAATTCCTAGCCATCTCAATTAGTCCTCTGGCTTTAAATCTCATCTATAGTCTAATGACTCTCAAATGTGTAACTATTGTATCTATTGTCTAAACCACTTTCCTGAGTTCCAGACTCTAGCAAACAGCTGTACTACCTAGTTGCTATGTTCACTTGGATATTTAACAACCACCTCAAATTTGACATATCCAAAATAGATTCATTTCCTGACTACCTCCCAATTTTCCTCTTTCCTGACATCCCCAAACCTGGCCATCATCAAAAAGTCTACAAACAGTAATTGCTGGAGAAGGTTTGGAGAAAAGGGAATACTCTTGTACTGTTGATGGGAATGTAAATTGACACAGCCACTATGGAAGATGGTATGGAGAAAAAACTTAAAAAACTAGGAATAAAACCTCCATATGACCTAGTAATCCCACTTCTAGGCATAAACCCTGAGGAAACCAAAGTTGAAAGAGACACATGTATTCCATTGTTCATTGCAACACTATTTACAATAGCTAGAATATGGAAGCAACATAGATGTCCATCAGATGAATGGATAAAGAAGTTGTGGTACATATACTAAATGGAATATTAATCAGCCATAAAAAGCAACACATTTGAGTCAGTTCTGATGAGGTGGATGAACCTAGAGCCTATTATACAGAGTGAAGTAAGTCAGAAAGAGAAAGATAAATATCATATACTGACACATATATATGGAATCTAAAAAGATGGTACTAATGAATTTATTTGCAGGGCAGCAATGGAGAAACAGACATAGAGAACAGAATTATGGACATAGGGAGAAGGGAGGAGAGGATGAGATATATGGAGAGAATAATATGAAAAATTACATTACTGTATGTAAAATAGATCACCAATGGGAATTTGCTGTATGTCCCAGAAAACTCAAACAGGGGCTTTGTATCAACCTAGAGGGGTGGAGTGGGGAGGGAGATGGGAGGGAGGTTCAAGAGTCAGGGGATATATGTATACCTATGACTGATTCATGTTGAGGTTTGACAGAAAACAGCAAAATTCTGTAAAGCAATTATCCTTCAATTAAAAAATAAGTAAATTTAAAAACATAGAATATAAAAGAGCTTTCAAATATCTCCACTGTTGCCATACAGGGTTTTGTTGATTTTACATTCTTAGTTGCTCAACAGTATTGAGAAATATTTTGAAGAACCAACTCATGTACCCTAAGGAATAACTGTGAATTCTCTTTTGCTTTCTGTAGAGAATGCTAATTTCAAGTAGAAGTTCCATGAACTTCTTATTTGGCTCTTTGCCCTGCAGATGAAAGGACATAGGGATTCTTTGCTTCCTCAGTTCATGCTGAACTTCTTGTTTTTAGAAATGCTGAATTCGTCCTGAAGCCTATCCACTGAGAATTACTTATATATTACAAAACTTCTAGATCTTACTGAATAAGACTTATTCAGTCTACTCAGTGTGAAAATTCCCTATAGTAGGGGTATATTTTGCTTACTTTGCATGGTTTTGAATTTAATTTAATTTATTATTTTAAAACTTTCTGTGCTTGTGAATTACTTTTTGTCTTGGTGCTTGTTAATATACTCCTCAGTGTTAATTATTAACATTATAAAAGTAAGCACTAGGTTCTAAATATAAATGTCTGATTCACTACAGCCTTTGTGGTATTAATTTTCTTTCCTATGTAAACTATAAAGTAGTATTGATGGATACTCTTTTTTTCAGGGTGGCTAACTGGATTTGCATGGTATTACTCCAAAGCTTTTCCATGGGTCTACAGATGAAACTTACATAGTTTAATAAGAGTTTATATGATTTCACATCATAGCCCCTGTGTTGAAAACATTCTAGCTTTTGAGTCATAATATTCTACAGTGTGTATGCACCATAATATACCCCCTAAAGTTTGATCTTAGATTGGTTATAATTTTTATATATTCTAATTAATATCAAAATAAAATTTTATGAATAAATTTTAATCAATAGTTCTTATCATTTATATAGAAGATATTAATAAACTAGAATTTAAGGGAAATGTCTTGATACATACTGCCAAATTGTTTTTCAGAGCAGCTCTACTAAATTATAATTCTACCAAGATTAGATAAGAGGGCTTATCTCATACTGTTACCAGGACTGTCATTAAAATTTTTTTTTGGTAAATGTTATCAACAGCAATTATGTCTTACTGTTATTTTATTTTGATTTTTTTATTTTTAGGATACATATATCATTATTCTTTTAGTTTTCTTTGTAAGTGGTATTGTTATTTTGCCCATATAGGTATTACAAACATAAAAAATGGATTTCTTGATAGCTCTTTTTATCAAGGATATTAACACTTTTATATTTTTTCTACAAATGCATGTCTTGACAATATCATGTGTACAGTATTGCTCCCTTTCATAAAATAGAACTCTATATCTCAGTGGATATAATTGTTACTGGAAGAATAAAATCAGTCTTTTTACTTCTCTTAAATGGAAAATTCTTAATTAAGAATTTAACTAAGTTATTATAAACCAGATTAATTTTAAACTGATTAGTATTCTTGACTGGAAAATTCCATGGACAGAGAAGCTGGTGGGTTGTAGTCCATGGGGTCTTAAAGAATCGAACATGACTGAGATGTCACGGCACTGTGGCACAGCCATTAAAAGGGACATTGCTCTCCAATGAATTTTTTTTTCTTTTCCCACTCAGGTACAAGGAGCCCATTTTTTTAATTTAAACTTTTTGTTTTGTATTGTGCTGTGCTGTGCTTAGTGGCTCAGTCATGTCCGAATCTTTGTGACCTCATGGACCATAGTATTGGGGTATAGCCAATTAACAATATTGTGATCGTTTTGGGTGAACAATGAAGGAACTCAGCTGTACATACGCATGTAACCATTCTCCCCAAACTTCTCTCCCATCTTGGCAAAAGGAGCCCAATTTGAGTTTGAGAATGAGGGGGTTTCAGACTGAAAGAAAGCAGTTAACTCCCTCCTGCAAAATAATGTGCAATATGAATTCCAAAGTGAAATATACACATCACAAATTTTAAGTCCATTAAGACTATATTTCCAGTTCTCCTGAATGGTTCACCCAGCACAGTCTCTGAGAGTTAGCATTTTACTTTGAATATGTGTGTGCATTTGTGCAGAGAAGGAAACTGCTACCCACTCCACTATTCTTGCCTAGAGAATCCTGTGGATGGAAGAGCCTGGTAGACTGCTGTCCATAGGGTCTCACAGAGTCGGACATGACTGAAGTGACTTAGCATACCTGCATGCACTGGAGAAGGCAATGGCAACCCACTCCAGTATTCTTGCCTGGAGAATCCCAGGGACAGGGGAGCCTAGGGGAGCCAGATGGGCTGCTGTCCATGGGGTCGCACAGAGTTGGACACGACTGAAGCCAGTTAGCAGCAGCAGCAGTGCGTATGTGAGTTTAGCTGAATACTTACTATACATTAATGAGAATAAACAGATGTCTGAGTCACATAGGCCAGGAAAATTTAGGCCAGGGCTAAATTTGGAGTACCTGCCTAGTTCTCATTCCACCTGGCTTATTGTGTGGGGCTCTGTGTGTCAACAGCCATCACTGATTGTCTACTAAGGCATCCTGGGAATAGCTCAATTAAAAAAACCACATTATGGTTACAGTTTGCATTTTCCTTAAAGAAAAACTTCCCTGGTGAAGGTTAGAAGAAGATATTTTTCAAGAGAGCTAAAATGTGGAGCTAAGAATCACTGAGTTTTGCCCATGGATGGCATCCCTCTTGCTTTCTGTTTTTCCTAAGCCTTGGGGAAAGTCATATTTAGCATACAGCATTGTGCTTTCTCCCTAAGTTCACCACCTCAGTAAAATTTCCAACCCTTGTGGTGGTGTCGTGAAGATAAGAAGCTGAGGTAGTAAAGGGAAGTGCAGCCCACTCCAAACAGTCCTTCTGTGGTTAATGTTCAGAGAGCAAATAGCATCCTGTTGAGGCTGGTCTTTAACAACATGAATGAGGTCCAAGCAGAAGCAAAGACATCAAGGTTCTCTGCTGACTAAATGTTTCTCCAGGAAAATCTTCATTAACGAAAATCAGTTCCCCTGTGTATGCCGGTGAGAGGTCACACTTAAGTGATGAGAGAGGAGTTTGTGAGGCTGATAGAGACACTTGGGGTATGTTTGTGCATAGAAAAAGCCTTTATGTGTGTACAGAATTCTCAAGAAATGGTTAACAGAGCAAAAAGTGAGTAGTGGTGACGGAAAGGAAGTCATTTCCACTTTTCCATGTATATCTTCTACATTGCTTGTAATTTTCTTTTTTACAATAAGTATTTACTTTGGCAATTCAGAAACACATAGTAAATTTAAGAATTTATTTCCCTCAGCTTGTTGTCTTCTTTTTAAACTTGCTTTTTATTTATGAAAGTCTTTTGTTTGGTATCTTTATTTTGTGATTTCTTGCATTGCATTTAAGCCTTCCCTACTCACGGACTAGACGATTAGTATGTATTTATGTTTATGTGACCAACTCTCTGCCTATGGAGAATGACTACAATAAAACACCATCCGGGGTGTGTCAAGCAATGTATTTGAAAACACTATTAGCACAGAAGGACAGAATGAGGAAGATTTTAAGAAATAAACACTTGTGATGATAATTGATGGGTTTTGGTTGTGCTCCAGTGATCATAGGACCCTAAAGTCCTGTGAGAAGCTAGTGCTTCCCAATAGGAAGTATAATGTTAAGGGCAGCCTCAGAAAGTTCTTTGTCACACAAATCGGGGTCCTCCTTGGGAAAAAGCTTCTCACTTGCCCAAGCTCAGCTTAGAAAATTGGAACTTAGGGCACTGATAACTGTTTATTATCTACAGCAGAACTCAGAAGTCAGCATAAGAACATGAGAAAAACAACTCCGGTTCTAGCTATACATTCTGCAGAGGGCCCTTCTGTTTCATATGTCTCATTGAAAAATTTATGAGGCTTCCCACATCTGGGAGCAGACTTTTTCCTGCTACTGTTCAAACCTTTCCTATCCTGCTTCTCTTGCCTTCTGTCTTCCTTTCCACAGTTTCCTTTCCACATTGTTTAGTTAGTTTGTTTTTTAAATGTGGTGTCCTTTATCCCCTCTCATGTCCAACCCTCTAGCCCCAAGTCATTCTTTCCTTTCTGATTTTCTCTCTGTTTTTATTTTGATTCTTTTTCTTCAAAGGTCTTAAAGATTTTTGTTTGAAACAAAGATAGATTTGCAGAAAAATCAGAGGAGAGAGAGCAATGTTCCTCTGAGGATACATTTCCATGTGGAGGAAAAGTAAGGGACATGGGGAGATTATGCTTTGTACATGCTATGGTCATTTTCCTTGACGTCTCAATCAGAGAACCTTGTATTGTAAGCTCTGCTTGAGTTTCAGTTGTCTCATTTTCACTATCAACTATACCAAAAGAAGTCTTAGCATCATCTTCAGTGACATCACTGATCTCCAGACTACCACCTGCCAGAAATACCAGTATTTCAGAGTTCTCTGTGCTGAGTGCCTTCTCATTTTTCATCCTTCTACTGCTTAGAGTAGGAAGTCCTGAAGAAGCACATGGCGACACTGCACTCTGAATAATGAATCTAAGCAAGAAAGTTGTTTCAAAAATACCAAGTCTGATGTAATCTCAAGATCTGGAAGAATTTTTAATTCAGCTTCATCACTATACTTTGGTGGCCAACTACTTTCAACTATGCAGTGATAGATTCCCCCATCTCCTTCAGTTGCATTGCTGATAACTAGTGTTCCACTTCAAAGTTTAATAACTCTATCATCCAGAAGAGGCTATCTGTACTGTTCCCACTTCACAGATGGGACCAAATCAGCATTAATTTCACAATCCACAATTGCACTCTTTCCAACTGAAAAAGATTATTCTGATTCTTATCCACTGATCCCTCATCACCATCATCCTCTCTCTATTTACATAAATTCCCTCCAATATTCTAATTTTACTGTCACTGTTTATATTATTGTGTGTGAGTGTGTGCATGCTCAGTTGCTTAGTCATACCCAATTCTTTGTGACCTTATGGACTGTAGCCCATTAGCTGCCTCTGTTCATGGAATTTTCCAGGCAAGAATACTGGAGCAGGTTGCCATGGCCTCCTCCAGGGGATCTTGCTGACTCAGGGATCAAACCTGAGTCTCTTGCATCTCCTTCATTGGTAGGTGGATTCTTTACCACTGAGTCACTTGTTTACATTATTGGGCTATGGCTAAAATCAAATCTCTTTGGTTATTGTTGGACTGTAGGCTTGGCTATAGCAGGCACTTTTTACCATCACGTGAAAACGTTTGGAATCATCTGTTAACTAGAAAGCAGTTCCAGGACCCACTCCCAGTAGCATAGCTGAACTTCCTCCATTCATTATCTGAACGCTCTGATGTTTATTTATGTTGATGAAAACTTCTTGTTCTGAGAAATACCCCTAATCCCCCATGGGAACTGACAGCCCTAGCTGATGATTAGTTTGTTCTGCCTGATAATGCTCAAAGTAGAATCATATTTGATATTTATTGAAGAGTTATAGTTTGTACCTAAATGATCAAGACATCACTAATTAATCAAAACAGTCCTTGGTTTAAAAAAGCAAAGTTTCTTCTTTAGCCATTTCATTATTTGGCTAATTTTCCCATGCAAGCCACTCCAGTCTGTGTTCACATACATCCAAGTCAACACAGTTTTTACCTTCTTTGCTTTATACACATCAAGGGCTTCCATAAATTGTCTCTAATGGATTTCTGATCCTCATCACATGGCGCTCCTTACTCTAAATGTAACAATGACGGACTTCATGAGGAAAGAAGCCTTCTATTTCCATCCATCCTCCCTTCCTCAAGATATCATTTTGTCTTACTTTATCTGTGAAACTCAAATAAAACTCTGCCTTCCTGCTCCTCACTTTAAAACCAATCTTAACACTTTGATGTAACTGAATGGCACATAAACTATTCACTCAGAAAGACTCCGGGGCATGACAACTGAGACATCAGTCTAACTTTTGCTTTACCCTTATTCCCCTCTTTTCCTTTCCTCCATTTGGGCTTCCCTGGTGGCTCAGATGGTAAAGAATCTGACTGCAATGCAGGAGACACAGGTTCAACCCCTGAGTTGGGGAGATCCCCTAGAGAAGGAAATAGCAACTCACTCCAGTATTGTTGCCTGGAGAATTCCATGGACAGAGGAAACTGGTGCCATGGGGTCATAAAGAATTGAACACCACTGAGTGACTTCCACTTTCCCGCCATTCAATCTGAATATCTTTTTGCTCAAGAGGAGGCTTTTGATTGGCATTTTCTTCCTATTTCCTAAACCAGATCTCAAGCCAGAGACTCCAGAGTTAAATTTGGTCCACATATATGTTTTTTCAGGTTCATGTGGAATGTTTGAAAAACTTGAGCCAACACTTGGCACATTTCACAGAGAGATTTGAATTTCTGATGTCTCTTTAAAATTAGACAGTCTCGATACCCTGGGCTGCTGTTTTCATGTGTCTAAATAGAGGCTGCAACCTCAGCTCTCACCACTATCCTTTTCTTGACTTGGGAAACTTCACTCACTTACATCATCTGTCTTGCCCTTGTTAGCATTGCTTGGCTCCTGGATTAAAGCCATTAAGGAGGTATGCTAGCTGTGCTTGAGAGACACCTTAAAAAAAGATCAGTTAATTCACAGGCAGAGACTGTTTTAAAGAAACACTTTGGACTTGCCTGGTGATACAGTGGATAAGAATCTGCCTGCCAATGCAGAGGACACAGGTTCAATCCCTGGTCCAAGAAGATTGCACATGCCACGAAGAAACCAAGTCCACACGCTGCAATTTCTGAAGCTTGTGCGCTTAGCCTCTGTGCTCCACAACAAGAGAAGCCATCACAATGAGAGGCCCAAGCACCATCACTACAGCGTAGCCCCTGCTCGCCACAACTAGCAAAAATCCTTGTGCAGTAATGAGGACACAGCATAACCAAAAATAAAAAAAAAATAAATGAAAAATATTTATATTCAAAATATATATTAAAAAATATTTAACAGATAAGAATCTGCTATGAGTGAGTCAGGTTTTGGTGGTGGGGGAAAAAGCAATGAATAAGACAGAAGCATTTCTATTCTAGTACAAGGTGTCAACAGACAAGTAAACACAGTAACAAGTTACTTTTGAGTAATGATCAGTATACGAAATAATATCTTATATGCATAAGTTATTCATATATATATATTCATATATACATTTTTATATTCATATATAAAAATATCCTCACAGAATTTCTTTCCTAACCAAAAATGAGGAAAATCATTTTTAAAACAGACTTTTGTCACTCACAACAATCAAACAAGGACATAGCCTAAAGTAGTACATTTTAAAACATGTACTAGAATTTTATCTCTAGCAAAATACAAAAGAAGAACAAGTCTTGGTTTCTAATCCCAATTCTACCCTCACAAATCTTTCAGTGAGTAGGAAAAATTCTCAGAATACTTACTAATACCTCCAAATATGTAGAGAAATAAACAGAGTTGAATATCTTTATCTTTTTCTCTTTTGATTAAGAAATTGTGGCTACAGCTGCTGGGGATGAATGTGTTTAATGGGGAAATGAACATTCAGCAACTATGAGCTTCATGGCTCTTCCCCAGTCCCGGAGGATGAAAGTGGATTAATGCAAGTCAGCTGTGTTCATCTCACTGCCCTTACCAGGGATATGTTTAAGTGTGGACATTTGATATCACCCTGACCAGTAAGATGCAATGGAGGGGGTTAAGGAAGAATTATTTGTACCAATGATCGAAGAGCCAAGAAGCCATATAGGATGGTAGGACATCCTAGAAGTTAGTAACAGCAGAAAGCCACTATTGACTGTATGCTGGGGGCTGAAGAGAGGAAGTGATAGTATCATAGCCCAGAAGTCAGGGCTTTTTGGCAGAAACTGGAACACGGGTATGGGGTGGGGAGGTGGAAGTTGTCCATTGGGAGGCTGGAGATGCAGACGTTGCTGAGGCTCACACACAAGAAGGGTAAACACCCTGGCTTTGCTTTTTCCTGCCCTCTGGTCAGCTGCCAATGCAGACAGCAGGCTGCCAGGGGCCCCGGGAAGGATATCCTTCAGAAATCAGTCCTTCTGTGACACAAAGCAAACAGCGGAAACTAAGACTTGGATTTAAGGATGAACGAGTGAAGACTAAGCGTGAAGAGGATGAGGAAAAGAGGAGAATCATGAATGAATTCCAAGTTTGGGGCTTCCTAGTGTGAGGAAGTGCCAGTTTTCTGAGAGGTAGAACGTTGAAGAAGTAGCAGTTTGAGGAACTAAACTCAGAAGGTTTGATTTGCCCATATGAAACTTAAGCTGTCTGTTAGATATTTGAGTAAGTGGGTTCTTGCCTAACAGGGGAGAAAGCAAAGAGAAAAGGGATAAGAGAAGAGAAAGAGAGGGAAGCAGGAGAAAGAGGGGAAGGAGAGGGAGAGAGCCCAGGCGAGGGAGCTGTCTGCATTCGCAGGCAGGATACCCGAGGCTTGATTTCTAGCTGTTTACAGGAAGGTGGCTAAAAATGGGAGCACAGGCATCTTAACAAAATAACCTTATTTCCCAGAGCCACGGGGGTGGAATCTAGAGAGGCCTGAAGGGACCATATTGTAAAGAATGGGAGTGTCTCAGCATTATCTGAATGGACAGATAATCAGATCTAAACTGTCCCCCCTCCCCACACATTCTCTGCAAATGGCAGCGCTTCACACACCTGAGATTATGGGGTTTGGAGGGAAGTTACACAGCAAGGACTAAAGCTAAGTTGTCTGCCACCCAAAAACAGACGTTTAGTTGCATCAGAATTCATATCTTGCCCTTCGTGAGACCATTTGTGGAATGTAAAACTCGCTTACAACGCAATTTCCAAAGACTGGTTTATTCAGTGCAGTTTAACTCGTTGGTTGAGCTTGAATAAGATGGTCCAGAGCATGAGCCCTTAAAAATCTCCCCCTAGTGGAAAGTAAAAGAACAAGCCATGCTGATCATCCAGTCTCAACCGCCGACCATACCTGCAGGCAAAACTGTCTCCCAAAGATGCACACTTGTTCTTGGAAACAGTGTAACCTAGTTCCATATTTTAAGAAGAAGCATTTTCCTGACAGGTAAGAGAACCTGTACAGATCTCTGCCTACAAAACGAACAGCCCTTCATGCATGAAAAAAAGGTAGTAGTTGTATCCACTGGCTAGCCACTCTATTCATCCTCTGGTTTCTAATCTGTTTCAAATTTACCTGTCAAAGAGCTGGTAGAAACTGTGAAGTTACAGTTTTCACCACTTTTAGGCCCAAGTAGCATTTCCAGGCAAGGCCCAGTTACACTCCATGAGCTGAAGGGAGGAAACATGCATTTACGAGTTCTGTGCTTGCAGCACCCCAAGGGGTAAATTGGGAGGTATTCTGCTCCTCTGGTTACACGCATATGCATACAATTTTGCTAGCTCTCCCAGGTCAATGTCAAAACGAAGAAGAAGGAAAAGAAAAAGAGGAAGAGAAGAAGGGGGAATAAGGAGAAGTTAAACACTGTTTTGGTTTCCATCCTCTCATTTTAAAGCGATGAAAATGAAATTTTAGAAAGCTAAAGATTCCAGAATCTTGCAGTCTAATCTCCTTGAGCCTATGATGTATGCATACTGACAGTCTGCTACCTTTTTACTTTCAATATAAAAAATTGTTTCAGCAATGACCGTTTTGATAATCCAAACTATATACTAAGATCTAATATGAATTTTTATTAGACAACAAAAGACACTAACCATGTCTTTTGTCCTTTTTTTTTTTTACTATATATATATGTTTTTTAAATTCTTAAAAATACAAACTCTCATCTTCTACTTTTTCTTAGCAAGGAGAACTGGAGCTGGAATTATATGCATGTATGAGTTGTAACATTAAAATGTTGATGAATCAGCAGTCTGGGGGCACTTTTTTTATATGCTAAACTGATTAAATGACTTCCAGCCATGCTTGCTGTTTAAAACTGCGAGTGTAGGAATGAAGAGCCATAAACATAAAATAAACTAGAATAGCAGTTAGGATTGCGATAATAGTATGTTCCTAAATACTCTGGCCATGTGTGCAGGGAAAATAATCAGCTATCTAATTTTAAAGTTTAATTAGCTAAGTTAAAGCAAACTGTTGATTCTGCGCTGCTACAGCAAAATGAGTCAGCCATATGTTCTCTGTCTCTAGAATATGAGCATGTAAACAGACGTCTACAAGGGGGAAAACTCACAGATGACTGAAAGTGAATTTTGGCAGTGACTCATTAACATAATTGGCAGTCACTGGGGAAAATATTGACAATGGTAAGTTTTGAGATCTTCAAAAGAGTAACTTGGTCTATCTCAAACTGCAACTGTGGTTGCACAGTGAAGAAGCTTTCTGAACAAGACAGCTTTTCTTTTCTTTTTTTAGGTTTACTAATCATTTTAAAAAATTTATTGAAGTCTAGTTGATTTGGGCTTCCCTGGTGGCACAGTGGTAAAGAATCTGCCTGCCAAGCAGGAGATGCAGGTTTGATCCCTGGGTCAGCTAGATCCCCTGGAGAAGGAAATGGCAACCAATGCCAGTGTTCTTGCCTGGAAAATCCCATGGACAGAGAAGCCTGGAGGGTGGTCTACAGTCCATGGGGTTGCAAAGAATCTGACATAACTTAGTGACTAAATAGCAAGGGCAACATAGTTGATTTATAATAGTAAATTATAATAGTATAATTTCTGCTACTTGGCAAAGTGATTCAATTATACATATTATACATTCCTTTTCATCTTCTTTTTCATTATTGTTTCTCATCGGATATTATAGTTCCCTGTGTTGTACACAGTAGGACCTTGTTGTTTATCCATCTCATATGTGATAGCTTGCATCTACTAACCTCAAATTCTCAATCCATCCTTCCCCCGCCCTAACCCCCCTTGGCAATTACAAATGTGTTCTCTATGTCTGTGAGCCTATTTCAGAGATAGCTTCATTTGTGTCCTATTTTGGATTCCCAGATAGATTTTAAATTGGGCCTGCATGGATGGGAAAAGGATAATATACAGAAGCAAATTTTTCTAGGAATGTGTCCAAAGTAAATGACTATAGATGTGTGTGGTTTTCACATTCTTGCTGTATATTTTCTTTTTCCTAGCAGCAATTGTGTGTGAGTATTGACGTTATTGAATTTTCACGCAGCAAGGGGAAAAAGTGTTCTGTTAACCTAAGAGCTAGGAAGCTTATCTATCAAAATCCTGCATGCAGACCATGCCATCTGTCTTGATGGGCTCTGAATCAGGACACTTCACACAACGCAGAGGGCCTGCTCCAAGGACTGTGGGTGACAGGGAGACAAACAGCAGTGGGCATGCATGGAGCTTACATTCCTAAGACATCAGTGCCAGCACAAAGCTCTTTCTAAAGTTGCATTGGAGACAAGTGGGAGATGACAGGATGCCCAAAATAGCAGTGCTGCTTACCTAGGTATTTGTGTCAAACTGCTGCAGGAGTACTGCCTGCTTTATTTCAGTGGAACACTTGCTAAAATTCAGTTATCAGAGGCACACGATATTGTGATGGGACTACAACGTCTGTCTCTTATGATCACGTTATCATCTTGGACTGGTAATAGATACTAAGGGAGAAAACTCTTTCCTTTTACTAGGCAAACATTTTTGAGCATTTGCTATGTGTCAAGCCTTATACAAGTCACAGGGAATACAGTAATGTCTGAGATATTATAGGTCCTGCTCCCAGTTTAGTAGAAAAGAGAGACATATGAATAGATGAGTTATAACACAATGAAGTCTATACTATAAATGGGAACAATGTGCTTTGCTGATCCCATAAAGAAGCTGATGTGCCTGGGGCAGCTGGGAAAGGCTTTACCAAAGAGCTGATATTTGTATTGGATTTAAAGAGTAAGTGTGCATTTTCTAGATAGAAAAGTCAAAGGAAAGGCATTATAACCAGCTTCCAAATTGCATTGACCTGAAAAGTCATGAGACACTCTGGAAAGAGTGAGGCATTCTATGATTAACCTGTCAGGTTAATGGGTGAGGTGGGAAATGGGGGAAGGAAAGAGGTTCAGGAAGGAAATGTCAGGAAAGGGGATTCTAGAAGAAAGCTGGGGCTGAGTTGAGTTGCAAAGTGTCTTGTACATCAGGCTGTGATGCTCAATTATTTATCCCTTGTGGGTAGTAGAAAACCAACAACTATATGAAGGATGAAAGACAAGTGACTAGATTTATGTTTCAGGATGCAAATTTGGACTATGATGCAGAAAATGAACCAAAATGAAAGCGATTTTGATGGTATGGAGCTGTGAGAACTTATGTTGTTGCTTTAGTCACTAAGTTGTGTCCAACTCTCTTGCAACCGCATGGACTGTGGCCCACCAGACTCCTCCATCCATGGGATTCTCCAGGCAAGAATATTGGAGTGGGTTGCCATTTTCTTCTCCAGGGATCTTCCTAAAGCAGGGATGGAACCCAGGGGTCGAACCCATGTCTCTTGTGTTGGCAGATGGATTCTTCACCATCTGCCAACCATGATGCTAAACCACCAGGTATGGAGCTGTAAGGTCTGGAGCTAAGCAAATGGTAATGAGAACAGAGAAACCGCCATACCTGAGATAGAGTTGGTAGAGGTAGTTGCAAAGAGTTGTACTCACAGGAAGAGACATAGTTGGGAAACACAGCAGAAAACTGAGCATGCATGAAAAGATTTTATCTACGTCAGGAATGCCCTTTTCTGCCTTTATGGCCCTAGCATTTCTTTAGTCGACATTCCAAATTCAGCTTCATAGTGTCTCAGCTTCTCCAGTTGCCTCCTCACATTCTATGGGTCCAACTCTGCTGTGCTGTGCTTAGTCATTCAATCGTGTCTGACTCTTTGTAACCCCATGGACTGTAGCCCGCCAGGCTCTTGCCTGGGATTCTCCAGGCAAGAATGCTGGAGTGGGTTGCCATGCCCTCTTGCAGCGGATCTTACTAACTCAGGGATCAAACCCAGGTCTACTGCATTGCAGGAGGATTCTGTACCATCTGAGCTACCAGGGAAGCCCATGGGTCCTAATAAATTAGGGGAAATAATCACTTGCAAGTAAAGATGAAGTGATGTCTTCCTATATTATCAAAAAATATTCTCGTATGATGACATTCTCAGTCCCAGGTACAAGTTGAGTAAATGAGAGGGAAACATTTAAAGATATTGAATTTAGTGAGGGTCTCAGGTGGATGTAAGAGTGGCCAAGATCCAGGGCACAGAAAAAGGGATGAAAATACTTGACCCTTAGTTAATGTTTAACAATTTCTTGATAAATAAAATTAATGACTATTCACATCTCTGAATCTCAATGGACATGAATTTTTTTCTTTTATTTTTCTTAATTTATTTTTTTATTGACGGATAATTACTTTACAGATTTTTTTTGTTTTCTGTCAAACCCCAACATAAATCAGCCATAGGTATACATATATCCCTTCCCTTTTGAACCTCTCTCTCATCTCCTGCCCTATCCCACCCCTCTAGATTGATATAGACCCCTGTTTGAGTTTCCTGGGCCATATAGCAATTTCCCATTGGCTAACTATTTTACATATGGTAATATAAGTTTCCATACTATTCTTTCCATACATCTCATTCTCTCCTCCCCTCTCCCCATGTCCATAAGTCTATTCTCTATGTCTGTTTCTCCATTGCTGCCCTGCAAATAAATTCTTCATTACTATTTCTCTAGATTCCATATATATCCATCAGTATAGGATATTTATCTTTCTCTTTCTGACTCACTTCACTCTGTATAATAGGTTCTAGGTTCATCCATTTCATCAGAACTGACTCAAATGCATTCCTTTCTAAGGCTGAGTAATATTCCATTGTGTGTATATAGACCACAACTTCTTTATCTGTTCATCTGATGGACATCTAGGTTGCTTCCATGTTCTAGCTATCGTAAATAATGCAGCAGTGAACAATGGGATACCTGTGTCTTTTTCAATTTTGGTTTCCTGAGGGTATATGCCTAGGAGTGGGATTGCTGTGCCATATGGTGGTTTTATTCCTAGTTTTTTAAGGACTCTCCACACCATCTTCCATAGTGGCTGTATCAATTTACATTCCCATCAACAGTGTAAGAGAGTTCCCTCTTCTCCACACTGTCGCCAGCATTTATTGTTTGTAGACTTTTTGATGATGGCCATTCTGACTGGTGTGAGGTGATATCTCATTGTAGTTTTGATTTGCATTTCTCTAATAATGAACAATGTTGAGCATCTTTTCATGTGTTTGTTAGCCATCTGTATGTCTCCTTTGGAGAACTGTCTGTTAGAAGGATAGGCATTAGCTCGTCTCTACATGTTTGATGGAATTCTCCTGTGAAGCCATCTTGTCCTAGGTTTTTGTTTTTTGGGAGATTTTTGATCACAGCTTCAATTTCAATGCTCGTACTTGAGTTGTTCAAAGTTTCTATTTCTTCCTGGTTCCGTCTTGGAAGATTTAAGTTTTCTAAGAATCTGTCCATTTCTTTCAGGTTATCTCAATGGACATGAATTTGAACAAACTCTGGGAGAAAGTGAAGCAGGAAAGCCTGGCATACTGCAGTCCATGGGGGTCACAAAGAGTTGGACATGACTTACTGACTGAATAACAGCAACATCATACCACTGAATACTTTCAGTTGTTGCAACTTATAGACAATGGAGTAAATTTCATAGGAATAGTTTTTTATGAAAGGAATTTACTGGCTATATTTACTTAGCTTTGCCATTGGTTTTCTCAGTTTCATACCAGGAAATGTCTGTGTTAGTCGTCTTCCCAACAGATACTATATTCCTGATGAGCATAATCCCTCTGTAGTACCACAATATTTAACCAGTACAGACTTTGAAATTAGATCTGAGAATGAGTCGCATATCTAATACTTACTCATGTATTTCTTTGGAAAAGTTTCTTAAATTCTCTGAATCTCAGCTTCCTCTTAGTGGACTTGCTATGATAAATTAATAAGTCAATGTATATAAATCACACAGCATAATGCCTTGTATATAAAAACAATAAATTGTCAACATCACTAGTTCATGGAGTTCTAGTTCACAATGCCGGATTGCAAGACAGTTTTCAAAATTCATTGAGAAAATGTATTTTAAGTCCATAGCACAAAATACTTAGAAAAACAAGTGGATTGTTCCCACCCACAAATTTGAACTGTTGAGTATAAAGATGTATTTTACACGATGCCTGTCTCCACTACTATGCAGAGTGCATGTTGGGGGAAGTTGTCAAGAGATGTGATTGCAGGTTTGACCCAGGCATTTGAGGCTCCCTATCTTTTTCCTTGGAATATGTGTTTCACTTGCCTTTGCCACTTCCAGATGCTCCCTCAAGGATACAGCCTTGAGATAATGAGCTGATGAGATCATTTGGGCTACATATGTGACTGAACTCAGTTAAGTCCTCTACATAAACTTTTTAAGATTCTGGTTGTGGTTCTGGAGATCTACTCAATTTGTGTCCATCTAAAATAAGTCTTCTGTGTGAATTCCCTTGTTTATCAAATCTCCCACTTAAAACATGGACGGATCTACCTCCTTCTTAGGTCTCTACCTGTGCTCTCAGAGGACAAGCATTCTGAGTACCAGAGCCAGTTTCAGGTTACAACTGGAAAGCACCCCTAGGAGGTTGAAAGTCACAGTGTGATGACTTGAGTTAAATTTAGAAATTGCAGAGAGCTCACTTCAAATCATGAACATATTTTAACCATGTTATTTTTAGGCCTTTCTATGTTATCTTGTGCAAAGAGTCCCATTGGGAAGCTATCTGAGAAGCATGTTGTTAGTGGCATGTAGTGCTGAAGCGTGCCTCTAGTAAAGGAATCTTAATGTGAACTTGAGCCTAGTCAGGATTGTGAAATTGGAGGGAAGTTGTCCAGCAATCTTTGTGGTCAGATATGTACTGTCTGAGGCATTTTCTTTCTCCTGTTACATCCAGCTAGCAATTTATGACTTTATTCTGCATGCGTAGAGATGTGTGAAGGTAGTACCAATAAACTTTTAAAGCTCAGTACCTTAAAACAACAAAGAGTAATTCCTTGCTCATGTTTCAGATCCATTTGGGGACAGTGAGGTCAGGATGGATTCAATGCATTCTAGTCACTCAGGGACCCAGGTTGATGGAACAGCCACTATCTTTCTTACAATTATCGATCACCATGCAAAAGGAAAGAGTAAGATCTGGAGGGTCTCACTGTGAAAACCAAAAAGTCCAAACCAGAAGTCACCCATTCCATTTTTCTTATAACTCATCCTGCAGAACTAGTCATATGGTTCTCTTCCTAACAATAAATGGCATAGAAGTATGAGCCCATCATGAGCCTAGAATGGGGCAGAAAGGGGAATATTTGGAAAATAGCTCTAATGACTATCACTATCATTTGGCCTGAAATACAACTGATTGCCTTAGAATAATGAGCAAATTTTGCCAATTATAAGGTTCTGTCTTTTCAAGACATTTGTATGATTCTATATGTTCCTTACCTTGATTAAGTAAACAGACTTTTGAAAGACGGAGAGAAATGAGCCTCCATCCCTCACCTCAGATGAGCATACCAGTAATTATTCAGCCATGCTTTCTCAATGCTCCATCAATGTTGACATATTACAGAGAACTCACTTTATCTCCCCAAGGAACAATTCTGCAGGTAACACGCTTGAACATAAAATATTGTCTGCTACGCAGTCACTGAATAAGATACATAAAGAAAATTCTGATTACTCTAAATATTTTTATTGTTACTAACACCTACTTCTTAATGGTTTCCACAGCTTTTCATATTCCTAAAAATTAATTATATGAAGGCCAATCTAAGTAGATTCTCTTAGAATCCCAAACGGCCAGAGCAAAACAAACAGAGCACAGTGCAGGTACCAGAAGTATGAGAAAAGGAGCAGTGCTGTAGAAGCAACCTGGTAGTTCACTAGGAAGAGGAAGGCTGTGTTTATATCAGCCACTTGGAAAATGCATAAATGCTGACCTTGAGACTTCAGTGTTTGCTGCTAATTATGTAAAGACAGCCAAAATGATTTGTATTTCCCATTCCCCTCTAATTTCAGTATAGAAACAGAATGTTTGATAGTAGAATAACTATTAGTTACAGTCACTTGAAAGTTTTGTCAAATTATGTTGAAATAACATTTTGTAAGGAGAATTAATGGCCTTGGGAACATAGTGATTTACAATAAGCAATTCAGAGTAATTTCCTAAACTCTCAATATAATACCAAGGAAGAGGACTGGCCCACTTTAGCTGCCCAAATCTGTGTGTTTCTTTTAGCAATTCAGTCCAAATGGGCATGGATCCAGTGACGTCATATCAGATCAAGGTCATTGTCATGAGTGTACTTGATGACTGGGTATCTCGTGACTTTCTTGTAAGATAATTTGATATCACTGACATGTATGAGAACATCTTTCCCAGAGTTCCTCAGATCTTTATGGCTCTAAAAAATTATGATAATGTTTCATTACATCTAATTTTAGTGATTTGGTAAAGTGATCTAATCTAATGTGGACTTTTGGAGATATGTGTACAAAGTTTTTATTGAACTATAATATTTGTGAATGGACTATCTTGCAATTCCATTGAGAAGAAAGATGTTCATTTGTTATCATCATGGTGTTTTGTTAAGTTTTTAAAACTCACATGTCTGTTACTTAGCTACTTTAATTTTTTTAAACCTGCATAGCACATAATTTATTGGGGGTAAGCAAGCATAAGTTGGGAAAGTGTGATGAATATGCCACCAAAATGGGCTTTCCTGGTGGCTCAGAGGCAAAGAATCCATCTGCCAGTGTAAGAGACACAGATTGGATTCCTGGGTAGGGAAGATGCCTTGGAGGAGGAAATGGCAACCTTTTCCTGCATTCTTGCCTAGAAAATTCAATGGATAGAGGAGCCTGGTGGGCTATGCCCATAGGGTTGCAAAAAACTAGACACAGCTTAGTGACTGCACATGTATACAAAGAGAATAGACCAAAACGTGCAGCTAAATTATACATAATCTTGTTTTTGATGTATCATATATTCAGGGGTGTTTTTAGCACCCTTTGCTTTTAAAAATGTGCCTTAATTCAGTCACTTGACTTTAAAATGTTGCTCTGATTTTTGTTATCTTTGATGCTCTGACCCTAAATTGTGTATTATGATGCAATCTATCAGCAGCAGTCACAGCATATATTTTTTTCAATAGCATAAACCAAAGAGTTAATCAAATATAGTTCAGCACTATAGTTGTGTGATAAAAGCATTTTAATCACACAATTTCTATGGTCCAACTTGTCAAGGCCTACCGCATGTTTTCTATTTCAGTTTGGAGTAAATTTGCACTTTTAATTATATGGATCCTTTTGGGACCTTGTTCTTCTATGTTTTGCTGTGTTAATAAACTTGCAGATAATGAATTTTTAAGTGTCAAAGATTATATTCAACCAGCCTAGTTTATAATGGAGTCAGTAAGATATTGTAACTAGTTCAAAGGAGAATTAGAAGAGTAGGCACATATACAGATAATCAAAACACTGAGATGAATTTGTTAAACCGATGCAGGACTGGTCAATGGCTATCAGCAGACAATCAACCTGCCAGACAGTCACATACATTACTACAGTTTTTCTACAACTTACAGGATATTTTTCAAAATAAATATTTGCCTCTTTTGTTAAATACACAATTAAAATTCTGAATTAGTACATATCTTCAAATTTACAAATGACAATTTCAGTGGAAAGCAAATTTTATAAATGCCACAAACCAGGCAACATGAATATCTCTTTAAAGAAACGAACAAGTTCAAGTGCATAAGGAAATGTCAATTCTTTACCTTTCTATTTTCTAGGGGACTGTAGATGCTTTCATTCAAAAGATAGCACCAAGGGATATTCAGGTGCTTACTACCATCAGAGTTTGGTTAGTATAGTGGTCACTGTATCACTTCCCCTAGACACCCTCCTGATCCCTTTTGTGGATATGAAGGCTAAATATAACCAAGTTCAAGGTTGGTAAAATTCAGATAAATAGGAGAAAGCAAATAAAAATAGAAAACAGACCACACAGGAAGACAGAGTGAAAGAAAAGAAACAGAAGGGAGAAAATGAATCCAAGAAGGTAAGTACCATTATTACAGTGATGGCAACCGAATGGGAAAATAAGAAATTTTTGACTCATTACATGTAAGATTAAAGTGATAATGTAATTGTCATAAGAAAAACTCCAAGGACTTGCTAATGTATATTAAACAATAGTAGGCTATCTATATAAAAATAGTTTTTATAAGAAGTTAGTAACTGGCATTTGCTAAATAAACTTTTAATATGAATGGATTAGAATAAATTTGTTAATAACCTAGCCTCTGTATAAAACACAAGTAAAAGTTATATTTGTAGCAGATTTGATTGGGGGATATTCTGCTTTGTAATATGTTTGGAACTAGTTAAATAAGCAAAAATTAATAATCCACTAAACTAAATCAGGTTAATAAAAGATAAACTGACAAATAGACCAAATATGTTTCAAATATAATTCCATTATGAAAGAAATTTAGAGTACAAAAAGAAATACTAAGATAAACTTTGAGGCTCTCAGATTGATTTTAAAAAATGTAATATCAAATTTTATATCTTGTAAATATTGCATTAAACATTAACAATATAATTTAACTGGAGAAATTAGTTCTTTACGATCTAGCCTTGGTTTTATATTTTGATATTGTTTTCATTTTATTTCATCTTAATTGTTCCTCAAAACCTACATTGCTACAGATGAAATACAAAAATGAGCCCTCCTGGGTGGAAGAGAAAGGATAATAATTTGGGGTATTTTCGTCATGACTCACACCCTGCAGTCTCAAAATGCTTTTATAGGATTATAATACTCACTTGTGAAGTACACGAACTGTACTGCACATGACATCTATGTTATTAGAGGGAATTTGGGAGAAGACAACACAGCGCCCGATTTATATATGACACATGAACCAACCCTCCTATTGTGAGCTTTGCTTTTGCCCCCTCACATCTGATTGAATGTCAGACTACGCTCTCCCTCTTGGACTCAGAATCCCACCCTCTCTAGGGTTGCTCTATACAAACTGAGTTATCTAAAAGTCTCACCAGTTCATCAAAGTGTCAGTTGCTCAGTTGTGTCTGACTCACTGTGACCCCATGGACTGTAGCCCATCAGGGTCTTCCGTCCATGGGATTTTCCAGGCAAGAATACTGGACTGGTTTGCCATTTCCTCCTCAGGGGATCTTCCCAACCCAGGGATAGAACCTGGGTCTCCAGCATTCTTTATAGAATTCTGGACAGATTGTTTACAATGTGACCCACCAGGGAAGCCCATAATGAGATAATTCCTGGTTTTTCTATTAGTAGAAATTGTGATGAGGTAATTCTGATTCTGTCCTAATTGTTTACCAATTCTCAGAGTATCAGAGGCCTAGATATCCAAGAGTCCTGAGGTCTGGGATACAACACAAATATTGAGCTTTCTAGAAGGAAGCTTGCAGGGACTCTAAGAGAAATGCATTTAAGCAATGTATGTAAAGGAGACAGACTGAGACTGACAGTGATGATTATAAAGCTGCCATTACTATTTTAAAGGTGGTATGCTTTAGAAACAGCAGTGGAACAATTAATAAAGACAAAACCCACTAACCCTATCACTCACATTCTAAATAAATGAAATATCTCAGTTCTTTCAACAATCATTAAAGTCTATATTGCAAAAAGGCTGTCTTGTTTTATATTCTACTGTTCATCTTGCCTTTCCTTGCCTCTCCTCAGCTCTCTCTTTCCTCTTTCACTCCTTGTTCTATTCTCCTCTCTCCCTCCTTCTCCACCCTTTTCTCTGAAACACAAATGTTTTCTCCCATTTGCTTTTGAGGATGTTGTAGAGTGTCTTTGTATAGAGGTTAATATGCAGGAGGTGGCCTACTAGCCCCACTCCTGTCACAGCAACAAGCTTCATTCCTGGGGGTGGGGGGCTTTCTCCTACAGAAGGAGGATTCAAATGTCAGCAGCTCTCACAAAGCATGTCTTCATCAAATCTGGAGCACTACTACTTCCCCAACTGCCTTAGCCTCAGTATGCACCCCCATCCTTAATTTGGGGCACCGATGGTACTTTCCAAATTAACAGGACCCACTAGAATACAGGTAATTTTGTGAGATACACATTCAGCTGAAAAGAATATATCTGTTGAGTGTGACCTGCCCTTGAATTCTTACCGATAATCTTGCCTTTTCTTATTTTCTCTCTGCCTTATGATGAGGCTACATTCTGTCTTTTCTCAGTCCTACTGGTGCATTTGGAATGGCCACTTCTTTCAGAGTAAAAGTGGTTCAAGTCCTGATTCCATTACCCATCATGTGTGACCTCAGGTAAGTTACCTTAATGGTACCTAGTTCCTGCAGCTGTAGGGGATTCAATGAGTTCGTACTTGGAAAAATTTCTGGGTCCAGAATCAATACCCTCTATAGCATTTCACTTCTGATATTGCTGCTAATTAGCTATAAGACCATGAGCAATACTAGCAAACATCCCATGACCCAACTTCATTTTATCTGTAAAGTCCCTTCCAATTGCAGTGCAAACTGCAAAGCAATTCATTCATTCAACAAACATGGATGGAGCTAGTCAGGTACTATGAAGAATGCAGTAAACAAGACAAAAATTGCCCCTGCCTCCCCAAAACTTTTGATCTGATGGGAGAGAGTAGGCTACCTGTGTGAAGAGCAGAGCCTATGATTTGGGGGACCACCTTAGTCCAAGAAAGTTTTCCCTGAGGAAATGACATTTAATCTGAGAACTGTAGGTTGAGTAATATTTAGAACAATAAAATGGTTCTAGGTAGAAAGAGCAACCAACAAAAAGGCTCTGAGATGGAAGGCATTTGGGATGTTCTGAGAACTTGAAAGAAAGCTAGCAAAGAGGGAACAGAGTGGGAATGAGGAGTGGAAGGCAGTGAAGCTGGGAAGCAGCTGCATCCTAAGGACCATTAGTCCTGGAAGCCACCCCATGTCAATAGGAAAAGCAGGATGTTTACTGCTTAGTTGTACCTTCTGGAGAAGTTTTCAACTCTCACTTTTCAGGTCATTGGTCCTAATTGAACTCTAGAAACACCCTTGCCAGAGAGGTGTGCAGAGGACAGGTCTGGAGGATCTCAAAGTATTGTGGTCTTTATCCTGAGAGCAATGAGCAGTATTAAAGTATTTTAAACAGGTGTATAAAGTGATCGAGTTTTCACTTTAAAATCAATTAACTGCCCTGTAAAGGCTAGGTTGAAGGAGTTGTTCAGTCACTAAGTCACGTCCGACTCTTTGCAACCCCATGACTGCAGCATGCCAGGCTCCCCTATCCTTCACTATCTCCCAGAGCTTTCTCAAACTCATGTCCCTTGAGTTAATGATGCCATCCAAACATCTCATCTTCTGTCACCCCTTCTCATGCCCTCGATCTTTCCCAGCATCAGGATCTTTTCCAATGAATCAGCCCTTTGCATCATGTGGCCAAAGTATTGGAGCTTCAGCTTCATCATGAGTCCTTCCAATGAATAGTCAGGGTTGCTTTCCTTTAGGATTGACTGGTTTGATCTCCTTGCTGTCCAAGGGACACTGAAGGAGACCTAAGACCAATTAGCAGGACTGCAAGTAAAAGATGGTAGAGGTAGACACTAGGTGGTGGCTATAAAACTGAGGAGAAGTAGATGGATTACAGATGGATGTATTCAGGAGATAAAACAAAATAATTGGGTGTGGAAGATAAGGGATTGAGATGATTTTAAAATATTTTCTGAAACTCCTACAAATACTGATGCTCTGTGAAATTGTTCATATTAATTCAACAAACATCTTTTGAGTACTTGCTGTGTCCAAGGTGTAGTTCTATCATAGTACAGTAGTATTATGTTAAACTTAAGGGTAGCAGCCACTGGCCTAATTTTAGTTCAACATCAGAAATATGGGTCACTAAGGGATAACATTAAGGAATTCCATAACGTAGGACCAGAAGGAGAAGGAAGCAATTTTATTATACCAGTTTGACTGAGGATTAGTATGGCAAGCAGAAGACGGAAGGCTTGTACCAGATAGCTTCTGCTGCACACAAATTCTAAAAATAAAACATGCCTTCTTAAAATAAAAAGGTCAGTGACTTCAACTTTTGTCTCATTAATGCCCAGATCTAATCAAAATGAGTTAGTCATATGTTGGACTGATTGATGACTGATTTCAATTTGGGCGGTTTCCATCTTAGTGAGCAAGACTCAGAAGCATTTTATTTGGTGAAAACTATTAAGTTAAATCAGAGAAGGCAATGGCACCCCACTCCAGTACTCTTGCCTGGAAACTCCCATGGATGGAGGAGCCTGTAGGCTGCAGTCTATGGGGTTGCAAAGAGTTGGACACGACTGAGCGACTTCACTTTCACTTTTCATTCTCATGCATTGGAGAAGGAAATGGCAACCCACTCCATTGTTCTTGCCTGGAGAATCCCAGGGATGGAAGAGTCTGGTAGGCTGCCGTCCCTGGGGTTGCACAGAGTCGGACACAACTGAAGCGACTCAGCAGCAGCAGCAGTAGCAGCAGCATTAAGCTAAATGAGAGCTTCCCTTGTAGTTCAGACAGTAAAGAATCTGCCTGCAATGCAGGAGATCTCTACTTGATCCCCAGGTTCACAACCCTTCAAGAAGGGAATGGCTACCCACTCAAATATTCTTGCCTGGAGAATTTCATGACAGAAGAGCCTAGTGGGCTACAGTCTATGGGGTCACAAAGAGTCGGACACAACTGAGAGACTAGCACGCACACATCAAACTAAATATTAATTGCTAATGAGGCAGATTAAAGTAAATATCTCTAACATCTGACTAATCAAATGGAAATCAAAATTTCCAAGTATAAACCCAGCATAATAGCTTGATCCTGTGATGGGTTTCTAAATGGCTCTCTGTGATCTTCCGGTTGAGGCTGTTGCTTTTAAGCTCATTCCAGCAGGCTGATTGGTCTCTTCTAGGGATAAAGCTATGTATATGGAGCTCAGGTGCTGGCAGGTTGAGCATTTGACAGCAGCAGTAACTAGATCAACCATGGTCAATGGGAGCCCACATAAGCCCTGCACATCAGCCTTCATCAGTATCAACGTGTCTACTACAAGAGGCCACTGTGCTAGCATGAGAATGGTTGGAGACAACACGATGATGTCAACTGGCTGAGTCATTCTGTCTCCTTGGTAATTTAGTGCCTCTTCCATGATAGGTGATTTCTGTTGGGCATTGATATGTGATACAAAGATCTTCATATTTTATGTCCACTTCTTTAGGTCATCCACATGTCTCTTCTCCAGACTTTCTTATCCCCTATCTTCAAGTATTTATTTTCACAGGCACTTTAAATATGCAGCTAATCTATTCACCACTACCCATAAGTCTATGTATATTCTCATTTTAGGCCACTTTTAAGAAAGAAGAGTATGCACTCTAAAAAGCTCTGCTTGTTGGGAGGACTTACTCTCACGACTGAATTTTGGAGAGAGTCCTCAATAGTACTGTAATATTCAGCAGTCTTTTTTTTTTTTTTTTAGCTTGCACTTACACATTGAGTCAACCTATCCATAAACTAAGCTTGGTCTTTTTTGTTCTCCATCAGCTTGTTATAAAGGGATGCCCTGCCCCCCAACTTCCATGGCTATAGATGTAAGGTGAGGGCGAGGGCCTATGAAAGTGCTTAGTGAGAGGTGGGTCTGGGATACTTACTTCTGTAGCTTATTTGTGCCTTCCAGCCTGCTTCCAGGTATTCCATTTCTATCTTACAGTGAATTGTCGCTGGGCATAGTTGATCTTGGGCTTCCTTGGTGGCTCAAACAGTAAAGAATCTGCCTGCAATGTAGGAGACCCAGGTTCCATCCCTGGGTCAGAAAGATCCCCTGAAGAAGGGAACGGCAACCCACTCCAGTATTCTTGCCTAGAGAATTCCATGGACAGAGGAGCTCTGGCCTATAGTTCATGGGGTTGCAAAGAGTCGGACACAACTAAGCAATTAACACTTTCATACTTGATCTTTTGACTTTGTAGGTCTGACAAAAGTCAACTTATGAGAAGCAACTCTAGCCAGATAGTTACTTATTGCCTCATGATCAAATTTTTCCTTTTCAATGTGCCTGGTAGCTTGCCAAGAGCTGCTGTCTGAATGATGTGTAATTCTGCTCAAGGCATATGCTTTTGCTCTAGAACCTTGTGTGCTCAGTCATTCAGTTCTGTTTGGCTCTTTGTGACCCCATGGACTACAGTCCACCAGACTCCTCTGTACATGGGATTTTGGGATTTTCCAGGGAAGAATATTGGCGTGGATTGCCATTTCCTCCTCCAAGGGATCTTCTTAACACAATGATTGATCCAGCATATCCTGAGTCCCCTGCATTGGCAAGTGAATTCTTTACCACTAAGCCCCCAAAGGTTAGGAATATACAACCAGGTGAAGAACCAGAGCCAGCTGAAATGCTTGCTCAGGGTGAGCAAGAATACTGGGGTGGGTTGCCATTTCCTACTCCAGGGGATCTTCCCGATCCAAAGACTTAACCTTCGTCTCCTGTGTCTACTTCAGTGGCAGGTGGATTCCTACCACTAGTGCCACCTGGGAAGCCCCTCTAGAACCCTAGGGAGGCACATTAAGATTCTCCTAGCTTTAGTGGAATAACTTATCAGACTATCAGACCATAAGGGATATTTTACAACTCTCTTTTTCAAACTGAAAGATGCACAAAAGAAGTGAGCTTTATTATTATTATTATTAATAGATGGGTAAAACAGATTTCATAATTTATTTTGCATAGGACCTGGCCACTTTATAATTGGTCATCTTTCAATGGGTAGTCTCAATTAGCACTGAATTTTAATATTTGTACAAACTCATCTTACATAGGTGTCTAATATACATTTAACTCTTCCAAACTCCCTTTTCTAGTCCCATCACTTATTACCAACATCACCACTCTCACCATTATACATATTTGCTAAAAGAGATCTGAAAGTATGGTTGTACCTTGATTTTATGCTTCAGCAATTAGAAATTGGTTTGTCATTTTGTATTTAACATAGCAGTTGTCAAGACAATTTGATGTTACTGGTTAGGTGGTCGTTTCTTTGCATATGTCTATGGTATGAAGGTTGCTATGGCAGCAGAACAAGGAGCAGAAACCATGAATTCTTAACAGATTGCTGATGCTTATAAAAAAGGACTTGGGGGAAACTATTAGGAAGAGCTCATAGGTTTGATTATTTAAATTGTTGGGTATTTGTAGGAATATAGGCCATGACCATATTCCAGAGATATGAAAACAATAATCAGTCTGTCATGATGGATTGAATACCCTTAGCTCTATTCTAGGCTTATGATTTCAGAGTTATTTTGTACAATTTGATGGAATTCCGGTGATTCACTACTGATTGATCCTTTTTCATGTGGGTCATCAGGATCTTCCTAAGTGTTCTTTGAGGATTCTAACACTATGAAATGAGAAGAGGAATTTTATTGTAAGTAGGTTTCAAAAAAAGATAATCCTTCTAGTGAAGTATTAATACAGAAAAGAATACCTAAAAAACACAGCAGAAAAAGGAGTTTCTTATTTTATGATGACTCTGAGATTATATTCTGGGCAAATTTCCATATGCCTCAGTTAGAATATGAAAAGATGTGTACAATTTGAAGAAAACATGATTTCTCCATAGAAATAAATGGGTTTGGGCCCTAACAGATCAGCAAGACTGCTCATTTATAAGGCAGGCCACTTGATTTCTCAAAAAACTACTTTATGTCCTTTTCATGTCACTTAGACTTCACATTCATTTCTCCCTTTTTTCCATCAATTACTAATAATAAAAATATGCATTTACTAGATATTTTAAAGTGTGTATGGTAATTAGATGTCTTATTTTGATCAGTAGTATCATGGTTCTTAAAATAAGTTTTACTAGGTGAAGCGTCCCTGGGAAATATTCCAAGGGCATCAAAATTCTGTCATTGATTTCCTGTAGAAGACTATGAAGTCTTTACCTTCTATAGTGGCTGGCACACACCAATAAAACAAAACACAAAATGAAAAATTGATGAATGACTGTTCAAATGGTGAAAGTTATTATTATGATATTAAAGTTTACAGGGCTTCCCTGGTGGTTCAGTGGTAAAGAATCTGCCTTCTAAAGAAGGGGACATGGGTTCGATCCTTGGTCTGGGATGATTCCACATGCCGCAGAGCAGCTGAGTCCATGTACCACAACTTTGGACACAACTATTCCACTTGTGCCCTAGACCCCAGGAGCAGCAACTGCTGAAGCCCGAGAGTCCTCGAGCCCATGCTGCACAGCAAGAAAAGCCACCACAATGAGACGCCCGCGCACTGCAACTGGAGGGTAGCCTGCACGCAGCAGCTGGAGAGCAGCCTCTGTTGGCCGCAGTTATGGAAAAGCCCGCACAGTAATGAAGACCCAGCACAGCAATAAATAAATAATAAAGTCACTACGAAAGTTATTTTAGCACCTGGTAGCTCCTTGTTGCTGACTGCAGGAGATCAAGTTTGTAATCTGGTGGCAGACATGATATATCGTTTATGGACAACAAATTAAAGAGACGCTCCATAATTTTTATATCATATCCTAAGATAAAATAATTTCTAACATAGCTGGACACATAATCATTAGTGCTAAAATAGAATTATTTAAATATAGATAAGTAGCGGTATACTTATGTTTTCTGATAATTTTAAAAAGTATTATTAGATTTAATTTTAAAATGCTGTTCCTTGAGGAAGGACACTGAGGAAATGTCACTATAAATTGTGATGAGCAGATAAATAATTGTGCGTATTCTGAAGGGGCTGGTTAGATGTTTTCAAGGTCTATAGTGATTAAATACATTGTTTGCTGTTGTGTGGAGAAGGCGATGGCACCCCACTCCAGTACTCTTACCTGGAAAATCCCATGGACGGGGGAGCCTGGTGGGCTGCAGTCCATGGGGTCGCTAAGAGTCAGACACGACTGAGCGACTTCACTTTCACTTTCACTTTCATGCACTGGAGAAGGAAATGGCAGCCCACTCCAGTGTTCTTGCCTGGAGAATCCCAGGGACGGGGGAGCCTGGTGGGCTGCTGTCTCTAGGGTCGCACAGAGTCCGACACGACTGAAGCGACTTAGCAGCAGCAGCAGTTGCTGTTGCTGATTTAATGATGTCTAAGGTCATGTGAAAACTTGCTGCTTTCAATATTCTTTATACAAGAAAACACCTCTTAAATATCTGTGAGAAATATGTAACCAATGCTGTATTTATTCCCTGGGCTTCCAGCTCACAATGACTATCCTCTGTGACTGTGACTCTACCTACCCTAGAGATTCTGGATCCTTCTAGATGACATGGAGTTAATGCTGATGAGCATGATTCTCTGGAGTCAGACAGACCTCCCAACTCAACCAGTTACTAGTTGTATGACACCCAAATTACTTGGTTACACTAAATCTTTATTATCTGTAGATAATAATCTGGGAATAATAATTGGACCTACCTAAGAGGATTATTGTGCAGATTAAATGAGATAATACAAATTACATGTTTTATGGGCTTCCCTGGTGGCTCAGATGGTAAAGAATATGTCTGCAATGCAGGACACCTGGGTTTGATCCATAGGTAAGGAAGATCCCCTGGAGAAGGGAATGGCAACCCACTCCAGTATTCTTGCCTGGAGAATTCCACAGCCAGAGGAGCCTGGAAGGCTATAGTCCATGGGGTTGCAAAGAGTTGGACACGACGGAGTGATGAACACACACACATATGCTTTATATACAGTAAATCTCAATAAATAGGAACAATTGTGATTGACATGGTTGATCGCATCGGGCTCCTGATGTATAGAGTTAAGGCTACAGCTTGCTTTAAATATCAGAGATCTTTTTGTAACTTGTCTGGCCTCGAGCTTTGATTATCAGGAAACAGCATTATAGGCCCATTCCTACAGCCTAAGTTCTCATATTACACCCCCACACACACACACATTCCAACAGAAATGAAATAGGAAACAGAATTCTCCATGCAAAAGAATAGAACCATGGATGCATAAATGGACAGACCTTGATGCAGTGTTAAGAAATAAAGAAATGAGGACCCTGTCCTCTACCTTCCCACTCACTCAGGAGAGCTGAGGTCCTGCCCTCTCATAGAAGATATCAACCTGCCTCTCCACAGAGCAAGGAAGAAGAGCTTAGAGCTAGGTAGATACTAAGCCTCAACGGCCCCTGGCTAGTGGGTCCACCTACCAACCAAGCGGACATGCAGAAGTCTGGAAAAAGAAGATGCAGACAGTATAAATAGAGGTCGTGTTGGCAGAAAAGGAAGAGAAGTTGCAGCAATTGTTGTTCAGGAAATTAAGATCCTGGCCACAGTGGTCCTTGTACATAAGAAGCAAGCCCAATTCCAATATTAATTAATTAGGAAATCCTGAAAGGACACACTGAAGAAATGTATCAAGTACTTATGGCTTGTACCAGCGGAGGAATCCTAAAGGAAAAGTAGTCAAAGGAGCCAGAATTGGTTACTGGTAAGAAAGAAAAGATTTGAGAAGAGACTGTTCCTTCAGATCAATTTGTAGATACCTTACTGTTAAGCCTTTGGTAGATGTCAGGTGCATCTACCTCCCCCAAAACTACACATACGCACACACACACACACACACACACACACATTATTTTGCTTGTCATTTCAGAGGATTTATAGAAATCTGGAGACTCCTTCTCCTCCGGTAGATCAGGGTTTGGAGGCTGAATCCCTGCTCTTCTGGGGCATAAAATGTCTTAGATTTAGTCATTGCTCCCTAGAAACTCACTGTTTCTCATTTTATATTCCTTATTTTCTTCCATTCCTACTCTGCTTAAGAAATAAATTGTGCAGGATGTTTCCCTAACTGTAATAATAAACCAACGAGAGAACGTAAGAAAAGCCTTTTTTCTGACTTACTGTGCTCAGCCTTCCAGTGTTACATTAGCCGGCGGTAATCATAGCTCAGTGCTCTCCCAGTCAGGATTGGCTTTTAATCTTAAAACTAATTACCACATTGCAAGGGAATAGATGAATATAAGAACAAAGACAGCAGACATGCTGAACAGCATCAAATTGTGTGCAGGGAAGGCAGCAGAGTTATACAGAGAGAATTGCTAAAGATAAAGCTTTAAATTTAATAAGATGTGGGAAAGGTTTTTATCATATTCATTAAGGTAAAAGATTTAACACCACCTTGTTATGATTTCTCATATTAAAAATGTGATTCATCACCAGTCATGATATGCATTTGTAATGAATACACTAATAACTAAACTATTAAACTAAAAAAAAAAAATAACTCAAACCAGTCATAGCATGACATGGCTAATCTTCCACGTGTTAGGGCTTCTGGTGTGTTTGTTTGGGTGGGCTGGCTAATTTTTCAAGAAAACATAGGCTAATACACAACCAGTACCAGACAGCTATAGATCAGGTGTCAGATTACCTGGGAATAACTTTTTAAGTATACCTAGATGCTTGGGACCCTATACTCTAATTAAACTAGAACCACTACAGATGGGGCCTAGGTGGCTATGTTTACTGACAATGCCTTAGGCGATTCTGAAGAGTAGCCAGACAAAGACAGAAATATAGGTCAATGGAACAAAACAGAAAGCCCAGAGATAAATCCACACATCTATGGGCACTTTATCTTTGACAAAGGAGGCAAAAATATACAATGGAGAAAAGACAATCTCTTTAACAAGTCGTGCTGGGAAAACTGGTCAACCACTTGTAAAAGAATGAAACTAGAACACTTTCTAACACCGTACACACAAATAAACTCAAAATGGATTAAAGATATAAATGCAAGACCAGAAACTATAAAACTCCTAGAGGAAAACATAGGCAAAACACTCTCTGACATAAATCACAGCAGGATCCTCTATAACTGACGTCCAAGAATATTGGAAATAAAAGCACAAATAAACAAATGGGACCTAATTAAAATTAAAAGCTTCTGCATAACAAAGGAAACTATAAGCAAGGTGAAAAGACAGCCTTCAGAATGGGATAAAATAATAGCAAATGAAGCAATGGACAAACAGTCTCAAAAATATACAAGCAACTCCTACAGGTCAATTCCAGAAAGATAAATGACCCAATCAAAAAGTGGGCCAAAGAACTAAACAGACATTTCTCCAAAGAAGACATACAGATAGCTAACAAACACATGAAAAGATGCTCAACATCACTGATTATCAGAGAAATGCAAATCAAAACCACAATGAGGTACCATTTCACACCAGTCAGAATGGTTGCCATCCAAAAGTCTACAAGCAGTAAATGCTGGAGAGGATGTGGAGAAAAGGGAACCCTCTTACACTGTTGGTGGGAATGCAAACTAGTACAGCCACTATGGAGAACAGTGTGGAGATTCCTTAAAAAACTGGAAATAGAACTGCCATATGACCCAGCAATCCCACTGCTGGGCATACACACCGAGGAAACCAGAATTGAAAGAGACACGTGTATCCCAATGTTCATTGCAGCACTGTTTATAATAGCCAGAACATGGAAGCAACCTAGATGTCCATCAGCAGATGAATGGATAAGAAAGCTGTGGTACATATACACAATGGAATATTACTCAGCCATTAAAAAAGAATGCATTTGAATTAGTTCTAATGAGGTGGATGAAACTGGAGCCTATTATACAGAGCGAAGTAAGCCAGAAGGAAAAACAACAATACAGTATACTAACGCATATATATGGAATTTAGAAAGATGGTAATGATAATCTTGTATGCAAGACAGCAAAAGAGACGCAGATGTATAGAACAGTCTTTTGGACTCTATGGGAGAGGGCGAGGGTGGGATGATATGGGAGAACGGCATTGAAGCATGTAAATTATCATATGTTAAATGAATCGCCAGCCCAGGTTTGATGCATGATACAGGGTGCTCAGGGCTGGTGCACCGGGATGATCCAGAGGGATGGAATCGGGAGGGAGGTGGGAGGTGGGTTCTGGAAGGGGAACACATGTACACCCATGGAGGATTCATGTCAATGTATGGCAAAACCAACACAATATTGTAAAGTAAAAAGTCTTTATTGAATTTGTTACAATAAAATAAATAAAGAGTAGCCAGTTATTGACATACATGTATTTATTCCTTTTTAAGGTCTTTTCTCATTTAGGTTATTACAGAATATTGAGCAGCGCTCCCTGTGCTATAGCACAGTAGGTCCTTATTGGTTATCTATTTTATTTTATTTAGAAAAATTTGTATTGGCGTATAACTGCCTTACAATATTGTGTTAGTTTCTGCTGTACAACCAAATGAGTCAGAAATACGCATACATGTGTCCCCTCCCTCTTGGACGTTCCTTCCACCTCACCCCACTTCCCACACATCTAGATCATCACAGATCTCCCAGAGCTATACAGCAGCTTCCTACCAGGTAGCTACTCCACACACAGTAATGTATATTATCTGTTTTAAATTTAGCACTGTGTACATGTCAGTCCCAATCTGTCCTTCTCCCCTGCCTTCCCCCCAATAACCATAAATCCATTCCCTAATCTGTGAGTCTACTTCTGTTTTATAAATAAGTTCATTTGTAACATTATTTTTAGATTCACATATACATGATATTATATATTTGTCTTTTTCTGTCTGACTTACATTACTCTTTGCTGTACACCTAAAATTAATACAACATTGTTAATCGACTATTGTCCAACATAAAATAAAAATTAAAAATAATAAATAAACACATTTTAAAAAGAAATGATTGCAATTAACTATGACAGTAGCAGAAATTAGCCTGTAGTCTAAATGGTGTTAATTCAGAAATAATTATAGTGAATTATAATGATTTTCAACTGAATGTAAACAGGAATGTCTCCAAAAATAGCATAGCCTCACTATTCAGCAAACTTTTCTTTTATTAACAAAGTAGATATCTTTCTGTTTTCTTTTGTTGTTGTTGTTGTTGTTGTTTTCACGCTTGTGGTGACTTAGCTGCCAGGAAATTTTTTTTTAATTATTTATTTTGGGCTGTGCTGGTTCTTTGTGTGTACAGGCTTTCTCTAGTTGTGGTGAGCCAGGGCTACTCTTCAGTGTTGTGCACAAGCTTCTCATTGCCGTGGCTTCACTCGTTGAGGAACACAGGCTTCTAGGCACGCAGGCTTTAATAGTTGTTGCCCCCAGGCTCTAGAGCACGGGCTCCGTAGTTGTGTTCCACAGGGTTAATTGCTCTGAGTCATGTAGAATCCTCTCCGATTAGGGTTCGATCGAACCTGTGTGCCCTGCCTTGGCAAGCAGATTCTTAACCACTGGAACACCAGGAAAGTCCCAAAGAAATATTTTAAATGGTAATAATTGGAATTTTTAAAGTTAAAACTGCACATAGCTTAAAGAAAACAAAAAGGAGTAGTTAGAGTTGAGACCCCTACTGCAGACGCTCTGCATCAATTCTGGATTTGAAGGCAGTCACTTTAATGGTGTCTGATTGGAGTCGGTTGTTTGCCCTTTAGGGAATGTTGTTGTTGTCTATTTGCTAAGTCATGTCAGAAACTCTTTGTGAGCCCAGGGACCGTAGCCTGATAGTCTCCTCTGTCCTTGGAATTTCCCAGGCAAGAATACTGGAGTGGGTTGCTATTTCCTGCTCCAGGGGTTTTTCCCTGGGTCGAACCCGTGTCTTCTCTGTCTCCTGCATTGCAGACAGATTCTTTACCGGTAACAGGAAAAATGGTGAAAGCTAAATCTAAACATTCCTTGCTTTTGCAATAATTTGAAGACAGATTATTGTGAGTCATCTTAGAGATATGTCCTGTTATAAAGGCTATTTTTAAACAAAGAGTGTAGTTGAGAGCCTGTATGAAGAAATCAGTCTATTTGCAGATAAACAAAGTTTAATAAGTCTCAAACCCTATCTGCATAGGGCTAGATTTTGCAGTTGGAAATGACCTACAAAATACTTGGTATGCAAACAACTCTTGACTTTCTCTGGTTTTCTCCCCGCTTCTTTGATTCTATCTACATCCTAGTATAGGCCTCCGCCGTGGCTCAGTGGTAAAGAAAAGTGAAAGTGAAGTTGTTCAGTCGTGTCCAGCTCTTTGGGACTCCATGGACTGTAGCCCACCAGACTCTTCCATCCATAGAATTTTCCAGGCAAAGGTACTGGAGTGGGCTGCCATTTCCTTCTCCAGGGGATCTTCCTGACCCAGGGATTGAACCCAGTTCCTCCACATTGCAGGCAGATGCTTTTACTGTCTGAGCCACCAGGGAAGCCCTCAGTGGCAAAGAATCTGCCCCCATTGTGGGAGATTCAGGAGACACTGGTTTGATCCCTGAGCAGGGAAGGTCTCCTGGAGGAGGAAATGGTAATCCACTCCAGTATTCTGGAGTGAACAAAGGAGCCTGGCAGGCTACAGTCTTTGGGGTTGCAAAGAGTCAGACGTGACTTAGTGACTCAACAACGCCGTAGTATATTCTTACTATAGGATCTGTCTTCTACCAATTTTCATGTCACACATTTAGAAAAATTAATTGTGCTCAATCCTTAGTATTTAGTATCTGTTTCCCTTAAATTAGTTTTCCTGTTAGTGCTTCATCTGCTTTCCTTCTCAGCTTATGTCAACTGACATTGTTTGAGGTTTTCTTTATAGATTCTACCTCAAAAATATCCCATGGGTTAGTCATTCGTCTTGCATATTTGATGTCTAATACAATTAATGGAAAAGGGTTTTGTTCAATTTGTGAAGAACAAAGGAATCTATGCTTTATAGATGTTCAATGATTTGTTCAAATGAAAAATAAAGTTTTAAACTAGAAAGAAGCTATTGTTCTCTATAGTAGCAGTCACCAAATAAACTAGCAGTTTGCAGTGAACTAAGTTTATAGTCTGAGATTGATAACATTGATAATACATGTAAATGGAGTGTGAATGAAGCATCCCCCTAAGGAGAGGTGTTGTGATGCAAAAAGCATGGGTCTGGGAGTTGTGTGATTTGAATTTGAATTCTAGTCTGTTGCTTGCTAGTTTTGTGGCTTTGGGCAAATTCTTTCTTTTTTTTTTTAATGTGTTTCTTTTTTTTTAATTATTATTAGTTTTGCCAAACAATGACATGATATCACCATGGGTTTACATATGTTCCCCCTCCAGAACCCCCCTTCCTCCTCCCTCCTCCCAGGAAATCTCGTTGCACCAGTCCCGAGCATCAATCCTGGGCTGGCGATTGATTAGACATATGACAATTAACATGCTTCAATGCCCTTCTCCCATATCATCCCACCCTTACCCTCATCCACAAAGTCCACGAGTCTATTCTATACATCTGCGTTCCTTTTGTTGTCTCCCATGTTGGGTTCTCGTTACTGTCTTTCTAAATTCCATATATATGTGTTAATATACTGTATTGTTGTTTTTGCTTCTGGCTTACTTCACTCTGGATAATGGGCTCCAGTTTCGTCCGTCTGAGTAGAACTGATTCAAATGAATTTTTTTTTAATGCTGAGTAATATTCCATTGTGTATATGTACCACAGCTTTCTTATCCATTCGTCAGTTGATGGGCATCTAGGTTGCTTCCATGTCCTGGCTATTGTAAATAAAGCAGCGATGAACATTGGGGTACACGTGGCTCTTTCAATTCTGGTTTCCTCGGTGTATATGCCCAGCAGTGGGATTGCTGGGTCATATGGCAGGTCTATTTGCAGTTTTTTAAGGAATCTCCACACTGTTTTCCATAGTGGCTGTACTAGTTTGCAATCCCACCAACAGTGTAAGAGAGTTCCCTTTTCTCCACATCCTCTCCAGCATTTATTACTTGTAGATTTTTGGATTGCAGCCATTCTGAGCGGTGTAAAGTGATATCTCATTGTGGTTTTGATTTGCATTTCTCTGATAATGAGTGATGTTGAGCACCTTTTCATGTGTTTGTTAGCCATTTCTTTTTGGGTGCACTTGCTTCAAAGAGTGAATGGAAATAGTTCTCCATGTGAAGGCAAAAGATCTGGGCTCAAGCTATGTGTCTTCTTGCAAGCTTTGTGACTTAGATCAAGTTACTTAACCTCTCTAAGCCTACTGAGGATAATAAAAATCTTACCTCACTAGGCTGTTGTGAAAAAACAAAGGAGAAAATAAAGAAGGGAGCAGGAATTTAGTAAATGTTTGGGGCTATTTTAAAGCATATAGCTTTGTGGCAAGTGTGGAATAATAAAAAAAACAGTTTTGGAGTCATGGAGAACTGGACAGCTATATAACTGGAAGCTGTATAACTTCTAGTCAATTATCTAACTTCTCTGAATCTGTCATGAGGATAAGTAAAAGGAAATCAGCCCTGAATATTCATTGGAAGGACTGATACTGAAGCTGAAACTCCAATACTTTGGCCACCTGATGTGAAGAACTGACTCATTGGAAAAGACCCTGATGCTGGGAAAGATTGAAGGCAGGAAAAGAAGGGGACAACAGAGGATGAGATGGTTGGATGGCATCACCGACTCAATGGACATGAGTTTGGGTAAACTCTGGGAGTTGGTGATGGACAGGGAGGCCTGGCGTGCTGCAGTCCATGGGGTCGCAGAGTCGGACACAACTGAGCGACTGAACTGAACTGAACTGACATACTTCTTGGGCTTTCCTGGTGGCTCAGATGGTAAAGAATCTGTCTGCATCTCGGGAGACCCCAGTTCCATCCCTGATTGGGGAAGATCCTCTGGAGAAGCAAATGACTATCCACTCCAGTATTCTTGCCTGGAGAATTCCATGGACAGAGTAGCCCATGGGGTTGCAAAGAGTCTACACAACTGAGTGACTAACACTTTCACTCACTTCACACATTTCTCACTCAATGTACTAAAACTATTTGTCAGATTGTAATAAATAGGAGATGTATCTCTCTCCCTCATTCACCTACCACTGCATTAGAGGAGAAGCAATAGTTTCTGGTTTTAGTGGAAATGCTCTTTTAGGGCATACTCTCTCTCACTCTCACTTGACCCTCTCTCTCCCTGACTCAGACAGAGTCCAAATCTCTAAGACGGCAGAGGAGAAGGTGCACTCATCTTCTCCTGCTAGAATACCAAAATCACAACTAGCTGCTGAACCACCATCAGAGCGTGTTGGAACCCACCAGAAAAAGACACCCCCACATCCAAGGACAAAGGAGAAGCTGCAACAAGAGTCCACGAGCAAGGCATAAATCTAAGTCTCCCAAGGAGTGAGCAAACTCTCCTCTCCTCTTTTCTGATGACAAAGGCTTTTGATATTGGGTTAGGCACATGATCTAGCTCCTTCTTTAGTTAGCTGTTTCCTGGGGGGATACTGAGCACCTTCATGAAAATAGATTTGCCCAAATCTGTCACCACAACTGAACTGCTTAAGTGGAGGTACTTAGCCTCACACTTGACTATGCATTCATGCACATAGAGCATTATGTATGTAAAGTATTTAATGGAGCACTGGGAAACAGAAATTCAATAAAGGGTGGTATCGCTCGTGTCAGAGGGAGTCAAAAGCAGTTATTTTTGCTTAGTCACTCAGTTATGTCCGACTCTTTGCAACACCATGGACTGTAGCCTGCCAAACTCCTCTGTTCATGAGGATTTTCCAGGCAAGAATACTGGAGTGGATTGCCATTTCCTTCTCCAAGAGGATCTTCCCAACCCAGGGATTGAATCTTTGTCTCCAGCAAGTCTCCTGCGTTGCAGGAGGATTCTTTACTGCTGAGCCATCACCTGCATGGTAAATTTCATTTTCTTGTTTCTAAGTTTTGGAGACTTTTTTTCCTCCTCTTTACCTTTATTGTATTCTTTTGTTTCATTGCTGTCAAAGAGTTTGAATAGCTTTTATTCTTATGCAGAGAATTGCAGCCTTTCCTGGCTACTGGGTTGGATTTATTTTTACATCTGATAGCATACACGTCAAAGAAGATGATCTCAGAATGTCTCACATCCGGTTCAATTCACCTACTAAGATTTTAAACTTTGTTCTTTTAAAATATTGCTCAACACAATTGTTAGGGGATTTACTTTCAGTTTTCATCAGATCCAACTCTTCAGACTTTTTGAATTTCAGGAATCAAGGGAACTTCTCGAAACAACAGGGGTTTTAGGGCTACAAAAAATTTGCGAGGGTTTTGATCTTTCTTTCAAGGTGCTTGTCAAGGGGTGTGGTGTGTAGAACTTAACTGATTTATTGCTACTAGAAGTGAATTGTTTAATTTCCTTTAAATATTATGAAAAGGAACTTTTTTGATGCTTTTAAGTGATAAAAATCTAAAAACAATATGTCCAGTATAATAAGGATTTGAAGTTACTTTTTCCCCTGTTGAGAGAGTAAACAACTCCATTAACAAGGTGCTGATAAATTAAACTATTAACATCAGTGAAATCTGAAACCCAGTAAGAAAAATGAAAGAATATTATTTTCCTGGTATTTTTCTGGGTTTCTTTGGTGATTTGAAATTTTATTGCAAAACAAAAGGCTTAATAATAGAATTTTAAAATAGAAGAAAATATCTTTAACCAAAACATTTATTACATATAAAATAAGAAGCAGAAGCCCAGAGAATTTACATTACCCAAAGATATAAAGTTGGTTAATGAAAGACTTGATTTCATAGTTTCTTTTTAATGGTATAAAAATGGCTGTTTACAATAGGCATTGGTTTATGTTGTAAATATTTATGTTCAGGCCAAACATAAGCAAAAATTTTACAAACATTGCACACGTTACTATCAATCCATACTAAGCCCAGTCTACTTTTTTTGGTTACCATTTTGTTACAGCTCCAAAATCCTCTCTTGTTGCTACAGATAAGAAAGGAAAAGAAAAGTGAAAAATACAGTATTAAAACCTACATTTATGAGAGAAGTGCTGGGAATCTGTCCAGGAAGTAAAAAAGACATCCTCTTTGTAGAGACTCCATAAGGTCTTGTGCTGTTGATTTGATAGATTTGGTGTTTCACACTATCAAATGAAGAGCATTTGAGTTCATTTCTTCATGTCATTGAAAAGTTGCACGTTTTACACCAGCAGAAGCATTGATCTCCTAACCAAATATGGATATTCAGTTAAAACCTGAAAGGATCCAAGACTAAGGTAAGGAACAAGCTTTACTGACAAAACTGAACTGTTACAATGATTATAACAAGTGTGATGATGTTTATTTCAGTACATTGTTTTCCAGGGATAGAGATCTATGAATCCTTCTCTTGATGTGCCCTTCTCCAAATGAACTGAGTAGTTCCTTAGCATCCAATGCATATATATATATATATATTTTTATTATAGAATGCTGTATCAGACACCTCTTGCATGCCAATTCAAACACTTCCAGTCTCACCTCTTATTCCTGCCACTGCTGCGGCTGCCTTTCCAATATCTGACAGGAGCAAACTGATGTTTTCCCTGTGTTGTCTCTTACTTCCTGCTTTGCCTGGAGCTTCTCAGATGAGGAACACCTATGGAAATCTGCTCAATACTTGTATCAGTCAGGGTTCAATCAGGGAAGCAGACCGATTAGGAGGTTCTACAGATATTTATAAAAGCAGAGACATCACTTGGCCAACAAAGGTCTGTATAGTTAAAGCTATGGTTTTTCTAGTAGTCATGTAAAGATGTAAGAGTTGGACCATAAAGAAGGCTGAGCACTGAAGAATTGATGCTTTCGAACTGTGGGGCTGGAAAAGACTCTAGAGAGTCCTTTGGAATGCAAGGAGATCAAACCAGTCAATCCTAAAGGAAATCAACCTTGAATATTAATTGGAAGGACTGATGCTGAAGTCCCACTACTTTGGCCACCTGATGCAGAGAGTCAACTCATTGGAAAAGACCTTGATGCTGAGAAAGATTGAGGGCAGGAGAAGGGGGCAACAGAGGATGAGATGGTTGGATGGATGGCATCTTCAACTCAATGGACATGAGCTTGGGCAAACTCAGGGAGATAGTGAAGGACAGAGTATCCTGGTGCACTGCAGTATGTGGGGTCATAAAGAGTTGGACATTTCCAACTGGCTGAACAACAACAACACAACAATATTTGTTCCAAGGATTGGACCTTATACAATGGTAGATGCTGGTTTTCTGTCATTTTAAGACTGTCGCCTTCAAGTCAGTGGTATTGTTCTACTATTCTCTTTCTTCCTCACTATGCTGTAAGATCAACAAAGGCAAGATCTTCATCATCTGTTTGATATATTCATTAATGCAAACCCCCCCCACCAAGAAAGGTATCTGGTAAATGAGTAGTTGTTACATATATTACAATGCTTGAACTGATAAACTGGTCTAAAGATCACAATTTAGGGTAGAAATAAACACTACCTTAACAAATGTATAACCAAGTGGTTTTCCCAACAATAAAAACTGGAAATGCTCTCCCTTGATATTTTAAGAAATTATTTGAAAAAAAAGAAAACCTAGTAAAATTTTCTGGATTTTTAGAAGACATATAGTTCTTCCTAATAAAAGAAATTTAAAACCAACCAAAATAAACAGCGTAAAAAATGTAAGGCTATGTCTGCTAGAAAATCAGCCCTGTTTTTCCACATGGTCAGATGCCAGGTGGTACAAAAGAGAAAACTAGTCCAAACACAAAGGATCACACTGACCATCAGGGAGGGGCACAGAATTGGTCCAGACTGCCCAAACAGACATCAGTCTAGTGTATTTTTCTTCCAGAAAGGCAAAATGAAAGCTAAACTTGGTTAGGAAGGAAGTAGAAAACCATGGTGTCTGTGATAGGTTCCTTGAATTGTTCTGTTTTCTCTCCATAACAAAAGCTTAGTCACCGAGTAGCAGGTTACTAAGTACCATTTTCCAGGCCTTGTGGTATGTTCAGCAGAGAAGCGTGCTTGGCCAGGGGATAAGTCTTCAGATATGGACAGACCTGATTATCCCAGTCTCTCCCATCAACATGCTGGCTCACCCTCTCTGAATGAGGATCATATATAATGCCTTATTTATGATGAATCTCAAGCAACTTTACCTTGAATTGGGGTCATCAGGAAAGAGTCTTACAGCTTGCTGTATCTGATATGAACTTGGCCTTTGGGCATAGACATGACCACGGCTGAAGATTTCCTAGATGATAAAGAAGAGAAAGAGAATATGAAAGAGGAGAAATTTTATTTCTATTGAGTTCTTTCTGGGTGCCAGGAACCATGCTAAAAGCTTAACATGTATTATTTCATAATGTTCTCTATGAGGTGAATATTCTCAGTTTACAGATGGGGGATGAAGAGCCTGGAATCCTGAAGGAAATTTTCTAAGGTGACACACTAATAATTATGGATCAGAGATTCAAACATAAGCAGTCTAATTTCAAAGCCTCTTTACTTAAATATTTATCTTTCCTAATATTAAAAATTTAAGAAATTAAACTAAAATATATATCTATTGATAAAGCAAACACCTATATGTCACCCTTCCCAGTGAATTTGGAAAATTTTAGGCTTCTCTTTCATCATACATCTTTTGTGTCCTCTTGTCTCTCTCCCCCATTTCCAGGACCCCAATTACATGTATGTAAGACCAACTGACATTACTCCACAATTCCTGATACTTTGTCTTCTAAAATCACTTTATCTCTTTTCTTTAGTTTAGATAATTTCTATTAACTTTTAAAAGAATTTACTAATTTTTTCTGCAGTGATCTATCTGCTGTTAAACACATCCAATAAAATTTTAACTTCAAACATTACACTTTTCAGTTCTAGAAATTCTAACAATTCTAGAAATTGTTCTTGGTTTTGTTTTAAAGTTCATTTGTGATTAGTCCAAGTTATATGTCACTCTTTCTGTCTTCTTCTTCTTTTTTTTTTTTTTTTTACTGATAGTTGAGCTGACAGCCAATTGTGCTGAATTTTAAGATACGCTTGGTTCACTTTTTGGACTTAATTGGGCAGATCCCTGCACTCTAATTACCACAAGAATGCTAAAGAATGCTAAGGACTACACTTTCACCCCCTCAACACCCACTGTGTTCTCAGCACAAATTCAGAGTAGAGTTATAGAGAATTATCAGACCTAGCAATTTGCTTTGTATATGGGACATCATATGTCCCTAGATGTCCTCCTGTTTCATTAATGCATTCTGTTATTTAAGGAAACGGCTTCGCTGATTTTTCCTTATTTGTTCTGTTTCTCTAGCCATGACAGGTCAGTTCCTCCATCCATGTGGACATAGAACAGGCGCCTCCTCTCCACCCAGGTATGTAAGCAACCACAGCTCCCAGATCAAATAGATTGCTCTATCATTTAGTTCTTTTTTTTAAAGATTTTCTTTTAATGTGGGCCATTTTTAAAGTCTTTATTGAATTTGTTGCACTATTGTTTCAGTTTTATGTTGTTCTGTTTTTTGGCTGAGAAGCCTGTGGGATCTTAACTCCCCAACCGGGGATCAAACCCATACCCCCTGCATTGGAAGGTGAAGTCTTAACCACTGAACCACCAGGGAAGTCCCTCTAATTTAGTTCTTACGGGCTTCCTTACGTCTCTCTCTCTTGCTTGTTGTTGTTTAGTCACCAAGTTGTGTCTAACTCTGCTTGACCCCATGAGCTGCAACATGCCAGGCTTCCCTGTCCTTCACTGTCTCCCTGAGTTTGCTCATAAAAAAAGTGTGATTTTTAAAAAATTTTACTTGGGTGTTTCTCCTAGTTCTTACTAGGTTCAAAGTTCTTTCCCATCCAACTACAATCTAACTGGAAGCAGAAATCTCCTTAGAAAGTTTCCTAACACTACCCTCCCAGCAGCTTTTACAGATTACTCTTAGCCGGAATTTGGGATTAAATCCATTTGCCATCTCAGACCCCTGTGTGTTTGACACTACAATTCAGAACATCCCAAGGCACTGCTATCAAGATGTACTGAAAATTTCTCAAATAAAATTTTTATCCTATGAACCAGTTGAGGCAACTGACTGTTTATTTGTATATACTCAATCTTATTTCAGAAAGTATATGATATTAATATAGTAATAATTGCTACCATTTATAAAATGTACAAGTCAGGTACTACAATAAATTTCTTTGTATATTTTTAAGTTTATGTAATCCTTGTAACAATTGTTAGAATAATGCATATGTAGTAACTATAATGTAAAATATATTATGCTGTTTTATATGATTATAGTATTATTATAACCATTTTTTACAGATGAGAAAAATATTTTAATAGATTTCAGTGAAATTTCATAGACCCACAGAGTTCAGACTTTAGCTTCAGTCTGTTTTAATCACCATGATATTCTAGCTCTTTAAACTCTGCTGATTACAGTCATGTTTTTCCCAGATCACTTCTTCATGGCTTAAACACCAGTCTTCTAGCTGCTGGAACCATCAGCCATTGATGGCTCAAAGCTGCATCTCTCCCTAGATTCTGTCTTGCTCAGGTTATGCCCTTTAGGGAGCAACCAACAGCCAGTGACTATCCCCTTGCCTTTAATTCACTATAGTTCTGAAGGTCTATCCCAGCTCCACAACTCCTCATAAAATAGATTGAGGCCTCAGTTGCAATCTCATTCCTGATCGTTTCTACTTCTATCCAGCCCTGGCTTTTTGCTTTCTTATATCTGCAGAAAACACTCCTCAGTAAACCTTCTGCAGAGTCTTATAGACAGAATGTTTGTCCTCGAAATTCATATATTGAAACCGTAACCCCCAATGAGGTAGTATTTGCAGATAGGGACTTTGGGAGATAATTAGATTTAGATAAGGTCGTAAAGGTGGGGCTCTCATGATGGGATTAGTGTCCTTTTAAGAGGAGGCACCAGAGAGCTTGCTCTCTCTCTCTGTCATACAAAGTCATGGTTAGAAAATGGCCATTTGCAAGCCAGGAAGAGAGCTCTCATCAGAAGCCGACATACTGTCAATCTAATCTTTGACTTCCAAACTCCAAAAGTGTGAGAAAATAAATTTCATGCCCTGCCCTCTTGCTCCTTTGTAAAAAATCACTGCCATCCTCTCTCCTCTTTCATTAAAAACAAGCAAACAAAACTTTATGGTGTAATATCCTATATGTACAAACGAAATTATGTAACTCTACCTTATCTTGTAAAGCAAAATAATAAAACATGCACCTATCATTCCATTACCCAAGCTCAGAACTTTAACATACCAGGTGTCATTGAAGTAACCTGTTTGTTCCTTCCTGATCCTATTGCTTTCACTCATCCTTATCTAGTCAACCACTATCTTGAGGCTTCTGTTTACTTATAAGCTTCCTATAGTTTCCCCACGAAGTAAACAATGTATATTTTTGTTTTTGAAATTCATAAAAGTTGATTCTTATTTACAGATTCCTGTCACACTGTATGAATCACAATCAGCATAACTTTGCTAGAATGTGGGAGCCACAAGGGCAAGGACTTTCTCAAGGATGTATCCAAAGTGACTACAATAGGATCGGGCACATGGGAGGAACTCATTCATTTGTTAGCTGAGTGAATGAAAATCTGAGACTTCTCAATAGTGTGTGTCCTCCTCACATCTGAAGTTTGGCAGTTAAACGTAGCTGCTTAACTGATAGAGTGGTGATTGTCAGGTGCGATTCTTTGTAGCTTTCTATGCCGCCTGACATAGATATTTCACTGGCTGAGGCATGAGCTAAACTATTGTAAGAAAAACCCAAAAAAACCCATCTCAATAAGTGTTGGTTTCCTTCCTGCTTATCTCCACTGCCTCATTATAATTATCCCAAGACAGAAATAATTCTGCGATACAATGAATTTTGTGCCAGTCATAAAAGTTCTAGGATAAGACAAAAAAGTGGACTTCCTTCCTTTTGCTGCTAAATCCTGGGTTCTTCTTGTAAAAATGCTTATTTTGCATTATTTTCTCACTAGTTACTAGAATTGTTACGGTTCTGTGATATATATGCCATTTTTCTCTGTACCATCATTGGCGTACTCTATATATTTTTTATGATTACACTGTATCATTTCCTTGAATCAAATATTTTATTTACACAGAGAGCTTCTTCAGAAATTACTTATTTATTTTTTGTTTGTGTGTGTTTTGTTTGTTTATTATTACCTTACTTATTATTCATATATCTTTTCTTCTCTATTCCTGGCGTGGAATCTTCTTTAGAAGTCCTGTGTGATTAAACTTCCAAGATAGGGAATGTTACTAACATTCCTTAAAACATTTAGTCCTAAAGACATTTAGATGCAATGCAAAGTTCTTTCATGAGAGGAAGAATTGTACAGTGGAAGAGAAAAGGTTGTTTTGTGATTACAGCAAGTCTTTGAAATAGAAAATTGCTAGTGTTTCTGCAATGTTGCCATGGACCTCTATTCATTAACAAGGCATTCCTCTACATTCTGTCTGACAAAACTGGAAATTCCCTGAGGAATTTCCAAGGAAGCTGAGTGCGATATAAAGGAAAAGAAAACTGAAACCACAGAGCAAAACATATGGGGCAAGTACTCAATGAAGAAGAACTGTGCCATTTTATAAACATTAGCATATGTTTGAAAGATATCACTGTGCCCACTCCTGGACACAAAAATACAGATGGGACACAGGCACCATTGTTTGTCCTCAGTGTTGCTTTTTCTTGGTCTATAATCAATGAGCAAATATCTATTGAATACCCATATATGCTTAGCACTGCTTGGGATATTGCAGGGTTTCTGAAGAATAATCTATACAGACACTGCCCTTTAAGAGCCTACAGTCAAGGAGGAGGAATAAAATTAACACAGTTAAACCATAAGGCAAAGCAAGTTTGTACTTAATTGCTATAAGTGCTAAATGATGAGGTACAGACTGTTAGTACTGTAAAATTAATTGGGAAGGGATACATTAATTGGGAAGGGAGCTGGGATGGACCCCTGGAGTTCCAGCATGTTGTATTTCCCATCTGAGTGGTGTTCTTTTCACAATTACCTGTTAAACTATACATATAAGTTTTATTTACTTTTGTTTATAGTTCACAGTAAAAATAATAGAGAAGAGAGAAGAAAAGAGCTGGATAAATCCTGGAAAAATTGAGACAAAAAACTGTGGAGAAAATAGGACTAAAGATGGACTTCAGAACTGGCCCAGAGGAGACTGCAGATGATACAGATCTGATGCAGCAGGGTTGTGAGAGGGTGGGGGAGCAGGTGGGCGACAGGAGTGGACTTGGAGTTTGAAGGGAGGGTGGGTAGATGGGGAAGTGCAGGAGCTAAAATAAAACTGGACAGTTTGAGGGGTTAGGGGGCTGAAGAAGGACCTTGAAACGGAGGCAGAGGAGTTTGGCCTCGGATGCAGTAGAACATCAATACATTACAGGTTTTAAACTAGGTGACATACTGATAACAGAGGCTTTTAAGGAAAATTAGTATGGCTGTGCTATGCCTTTTGCATTAAAATGGAATAGAAGCTGGAATGAGGAAGGGTAGCAGAAATCAAATCATGTGCCTGATGAAGGCCATTTGTCAGCCAAACTGGAGAGAAAGAAGTAGATGTAAGAAATACTACAGAGGAGAAATGTGAATGACTGGGGAATAAGCAGGACAAATCAACCCCATATTTTATAAGCCTATGGGAATAATGATGTCAGTGATAGAACAGCTGGCTGAAGAAAGTGATTAAGAAAAGAAGGTAATTTGGGCCTTTTAGATGTAGGAATTGAGGTGACAATGACAATCAGGCAATATGCTGCTGCTGCTGCTAAGTCGCTTCAGTGGTGTCCCACTCTGTGCGACGCCATAGACGGCAGCCCACCAGGCTCCTCTGTCCCTGGGATTCTCCAGGCAAGAACACTGGAGTGGGGTGCCATTTCCTTCTCCAATGCATGCGTGCATGCTAAGTTGCTTCATTCGTGTCAGACTCTGTGCGACCCCATGGACTCTCACAACAAAGACAAGGCCTAAAGTCACGGCAGTTTCCCCTCCTGGAATGTAGTAGCCAAACCTTTCAGTATTCCTGCCCTATTACCTTTCTGACATGTCTGTGAGTACCTTAGTTTGAAAGCAAGACCTGTGTATTTTATTGGAGGAAAAAGCAGACATTCCAGTTGATGGTGATTTCTGTGCAAAATAATAGTCTTTACCACTTTTTAATTCTTTTCAATTTTATGTCTTTTTAACAAATTTGGAGAATTCTAGTATAGAAAATGCAAATGTATAAAACTCCAAAGGGCAGACAGAACCAAGGAGGCAGATTTTGATTCAATTATTAAAAGCACTTTCTAAAAATATAAACTACCCATAAATGGAAAAATGCTAAATATATTCTGTCTTCAGGAAATATTTTAGCAAAAGCTTGACTTGCTGTAGTGATTTTATATAAAGGATTTTTACTTTGAGTCAGTGATTGGACTAAAAGACATCCACAATACTTTATTACTTATTTTCTCCTTCTAATATATTGAAGGTAGGTGAGGAATGGTTTGGATATCAGTGAATTTGTTCATTTATTCTTCCAAGCAGTTTTTGTACTTTTCCTATGAGCCAGGTGCTATGCCTGGCACTAGGGATGCAAAGTGAAATAGACACTAGCCCTGACCTCAGTGAGCTTGTAGTCCAATAGTCTAATAAGAGGTATAGTGAACAGAGTGCTAAAGGTTTTCATAGAAGTAAATACCTGGAATTCTGGAAATACAGAACTAATTCTCAAGAGATCAAAGAAGACTATGTGGAGTAAAGAACATATTATTTGAAACATCACATATTATATCAAGCCAGATTATTGAAGACAGAAGAGGCTTAAGTTACTTCCATGAGTCTGCATGCTAAGTTGCTTCAGCTGAGTCTGACTCTTTGCAACTCTTAGCCCACCAGGCTCCTCTGTCCATGGGATTTTCCAGGCAAGAATACTGGAGTGAGTTGCCTTTCCCTTCTCCAAGGGATCTTCCTGACCCAGAGATCGAATCCACATCTCTTATGTCTTCTACATTGACAGACAGGTACTTTACCACTAATGCCACTTACTTGCCCAATTTCATTATTTAAACACAATAATTCTATCGTAAAGCCTATTGTCAGAAAATAAAGCCTAGAGGAACAAATTTCAATATGACAGCATGAACTGCTATCTCAGAAATGTACTTTGGGTTTCCAGAAAACCCAAATCCGATTAAGAATGAAGTATTTTAAACTATAAATAAAATCCCTGTGTCATGGAGACAGTGAAGTATTTCCTCCACCTGAACCTTTCCTGTCCCAGCCACTAGACTGGACTGTTCCATTCTCCCAAGAAGCAGGATGAGAAAGAAGGGCAGGGGAGGTAGTTGAAGCACAAACCAAAAATCAAAGACATCAAGTTCTTGGCTTTTCAACTGCAAATGACCAGTTATAATATACAAGGATTAAATTATTTCCTGGGCATTTTTTCTCCCCAGAGAAGAGAGTTCCTCCCCAGAAGAGAGTTTAAAATTTTTCTGGGTTAAGGAAAGTGTTTGAATGGAGATGGAAAACAAGATTATTAAGATATTGGTCAAAATCTCTGGGAAAATTTCCCAGACTCCACTTCCTCTTGTTGTTTAGTCGCTAAGTTGTGTCCAACACTTTTGTGACATGTAGCAGCTGGCAGGCTACAGTTCATGGGATTTTCCAGGCAAGAATACTGGAGTGGGTTGCCATTTCCTACTCCAGAGGATCTTTCCAACCCAAGGATGGAACCTGTGTCTTCTGCATTGCAGGCAGATTCTTAACCACTGAACCATCAGGGAAATTTTCCATGGGGAAATTTTTTTTGTATTCTCTATAGGCCCTAGCACAGTCCTTCAAAGAGGCAGGAGAATCTAAAGCTATTCAAGTTCTTTTGAAAAACAAAAATGAAAAATGCTGTGAGAAAAGATGAAAGTGTTAGTCGCTTAGTCATGTCTGACTCTGTTACCCCATGGACTGTATGATGCCAGGTTCTTCTAGTCCGTGGAATTCTCCAGGGAATAGTACTGGACTGGGTTGTCATTCCCTTCTCCAGGGAATCTTTCTGACCCAGGAATTAATGGAATCAACAGTCTCCTATATTGCAGGGAGATTCTTTATCATTTGATCCACTAGGAAAGCCAGAAAACAGGTGGGTCAGAGTCAACAGTTTTCTCTGAATCCTTTAAAGAAATAAAGTACTGCAGAAAAATGCAAAATTAGGGAAGTCAGCTCAAGGAGAGAAGGAACTAGAGTAATATATTTTGATAATTTACTGTGTGCCAGGCATTATAATGGGAACAGAGCATATAACTCCCCTAATCCTTTCAGCAACTTTGTAAAGTAGATTAAGGGACTTATTGCAGATGAGTGTATAAAGCCTGAGGAGATCAAGTGATGACACCAAGGTTTAAATTCTGGTTTACCTGATTATAGAATCAAGGTTTCTTGTAAATGAACATAAAAGACCCAGAGAATAATAGATGTCTTGAGATCAAAGTTGTGGGATTAGCAATGCCAAAAAGTTATTTATAATACAGTCATAAGAATAGCAGTGGTCAGAAAGAAATACAAGGTTAAGGACATGGTAAGTCAGGGGAGAAAAAGGGGGAGAAAATCTCCATTTAACCCATTTAAGGGACTAGATCTGATAGAGTGCCTGAAGAACTATAGACTGAGGTTCATGACATTGTACAGGAGACAGGGATCAAGACCATTCCTAAGAAAAAGAAATGCAAAGGAGAAAAATGGCTGTCAGAGGAGGACTTACAAATAGCTGTGAAAAGAAGAGAAGCAAAAAGCAAGGGAGAAAAGGAAAGATATACCTATTTGAATGCAGAGTTCCAAAGAATAGCAAGGAGAGATAAGAAAGCCTTCCTAGGTGATCAATGCAAAGAAACAGGAAAACAACAGAATGGGGAAGACAAGAGCTCTCTTCAAGAATATTAGAGATACCAAGGGAAAATTTCATGCAAAGATGGGCTCAATAAAGGACAGAAATGGTATGAACCTAACAGAAGCAGAAGATATTAAGAAGAGGTGGCAAAAATACACAGAAGAACTATACAAAAAAAATCTTCACAAACCAGATAATCACGATGGTGTGACCACTCACCTAGAGCCAGACATCCTGAAATGTGAAGTCAAGTGGGCCTTGGGAAACATTACTAGGAACAAAGCAAGTGGAGGTGATGGAATTCCAGTTGAGCTATTTCAAATCCTGAAAGATGATGGTGTGAAAGTGCTGTACTCTATATGTCAGCAAATTTGGAAAACTCAGCAGAGGCCACAGGACTGGAAAAGGTCAGTTTTCATTCCAATCCCAAAGAAAGGCAATGCCAAAGAATGCTCAAACTATGGCACAATTGCACTCATCTCACACACTAGCAAAGTAATGCTCAAAATTCTCCAAGCCAGGCTTCTACAGTACGTGAACCATGAACTTCCAGGTATTCAAACAGGTTTTATAAAAGGCAGAGGAACCAGAGATCAAATTGCCAACATATGTTGGATCATCAAAAAAAGCAAGAGAATTCCACAAAAACATCTATTTCCGCTCTATTGACTATGCCAAAGCCTTTGACTGTGTGGATCACAATAAACTGGATAATTCTTCAAGAGGTGGGAATACCAGACCATCTGACATGCCTCCTGAGAAACCTGTATGCAGGTCAGGAAGCAACAGTTAGAACTGGATCTGGAACAACAGACTGGTTCCAAATAGGAAAAGGAGTACGTCAAGGCTGTATATTGTCACCCTGCTTATTTAACTTATATGCAAAGTACATTATGAGAAACGCTGGGCTGGAGAAGCACAAGCTGAAATCAAGATTGCCAGGAGAAATATCAATAACCTCAGATATGCAGATGACACCACCCTTATGGCAGAAAGTGAAGAAGAACTAAAGAGCCTCTTGATGAAAGTGAAAGAGGAGAGTGAAAAAGTTGGCTTAGAGCTCAACATTCAGAAAACTAAGATCATGGCATCTGGTTCCATCACTTCATGGCAAATGGATTGGAAAACAGTGGAAACAGTGGCAGACTTTATTTTGGGGGGCTTCAGAATCACTGCAGGTGGTGACTGCAGCCATGAAATTAAAAGACGCTTGCTCCTTGAAAGTTATGACCAACCTAGACATGTTAAAAAGCAAATTTGCCAACAAAGGTTCATCTAGTCAAGGCTATGGTTTTTCCAGTGGTTATGTATGGACATGAGAGTTGGACTATAAAGAAAGCTGAGCGCCGAAGAATTGATGCTTTTGAACTGTGGTGTTGGAGAAGACTCTCGAGGGTCCCTTGGACTTTAAGGAGATCCAACCAGTCAATACTAAATAAAATCAACCCTGAATATTCATTGGAAGGACTGATGTTGAAGCTCTCATACTTTGGCCACTTAATGTGAAGAACTGAGTCATTGGAGAAGATCCTGATGCTGGGAAAGACTGAAGGCGGGAGAAAGGGACAACAGATGATGAGGTGGTTGGATGGCATCACCAACTCAATGAACATAAGTTTGAGTGAACTTCGGGAGTTGGTGATGGACAGGGAGGCCTGCATGCTGCAGTGCATGGGGTGGCAAAGAGTCAGACATGACTGAGCTACTGAACAGAACTGAAGCCACACAGCAGCAAGAATGTCATTGAACATTTACTCTGTGCAGATCTTGTTGGGGTAATAGTTTTAGAAAATATCTACATATTTTCTATGTAGTATTTCATACTTCTACAAAGTATTTGCATAGCTGAGTCCCTTTGCTGTTCACCCAAAACTATCACAACATTGTTAATCTGTTATACCGAGATACGAAATAAAAAAAAAATGTTTAAGTTCTATGAATTAAAAAAGAAAGCATATCTACCTACAAAATATTAAAGACAAGGCTCCATTTTAGTGTAACTGTACCAAACAGTAATAGCTAACACTAACTGAATGCTTATTATCTGTAGGGTATTATTAATTCATTTAATGCTCAAGAAAATTTTTTGAAGTGAATATAATGGTTATCCACAATTAATGACTGAGAAACTGGGATTCAGAGAATGCATATCATTTACTTAACATCACACAGTTGTGGAGCAATGGAGCTAGGATACATCTGTAAGCAACTGGCTTCGGTGTCTAGATGCATGACTGATGACCACAGGTCCTTTAACTCATTCATCCAAGTATTGAGTATCTGCTGTGTTCATGGGCCTACATTAGACCCTCTAATGCATACAGTAAAGCACAAGATGTTCTCTACTCCAGCTCACAATTCAAACTATATTATAGATTTAGTTTACCTTTAAAAGATGTATGTGTGTGTGTGTGTGTGTGTGTGTGTGTGTGCAGGTAATCATTCTGATGTCTGAAATTCCATTGTTGATTACCTAAGGCCATTTTAATGATGTTCATGAGATAAAACTCATTGTAGGCCCCAATATAAAGCTGAATAGAACAGTTACAGCAACTGAGATATGAACTTTCCACCAGGCAAAGTTCATTAATCATTAACCATCATATTTGAGGACACTTGATCAGATTTTATGATAATGCATATTGGGCTAAAGGGTAAATCCTTGTACAAAGTTTGGTGTTTGAAAGAACTGTCAAAACTGCATATCCTGGCATTCTTCAATGTTATTTTAAATCAATGTCTAGGATTGTTTTTAATTATCATTGTATAATTTTGTCATCTAATTTTATTTGTCTTTTCTTGAGAATGGTTTCATTAAACCTTTTCTTTGAATATTCTTTGCATTGACAGAATATAAAATAATCAAACATTTTATTCAACAGCAACAATCCTGCCCAATATTGTTAGTGTGGGGAAAAGCCTCCAATAGAAGACCAAGTTGTAATTTAAAAATCAGGTGTTTGTGTTGTTTCTGCAGGGTTTCTCCTTGCACAGAGGATGAGGTACACCTGACTACTTGCACCCACAGGCTGCATAATAGCTATTCATACTGTTCTCAGGTTATCGTGAGAATCAAGACACAGGATGGATCCCTGTATAGTTTAGATAGTCTATTCATTCATCTCAGTCCATATGTGAGGATGCGGCCTTTCCTGGCTCATTGTGAACAATGCACTCGCAGGACTGGGCCATATCACACACATCTCCCTCTGAGACACATGCCTGAGCCTCATTCATCCTCTTCACAGGAACCCACACCAGGCTGTCTGCCTTTCTGAGATAGAGCTCCACAGAGTTTTAACGGCTTCAGCACAGCCAAATTCAAGGTCTGCCTGGACCCGTCATGAGAGCAGGTGACCTGGGGGCAGAAGGTGGGGAGAGGCGTGGACTCTGACCCTGGCTGATGCTCCAGAGAGCCCCGGGGAGCTGTGTCTCCAGACAGAGCACACTGAGGGGTTGGGAGCGGGCAGGTCTGAGTGAGGGACCACACGGGTTCCATTCTCTGCAGCCCTCTGGCAGCTTTCTGTTGAAGATGAAGATAGTTGCAAATCATTTGGGTCAGGGCAGAGAGGGAAAGGGGAGCACTATCCTCTCTCAGTCACTGATGGTCCGACCGCTGAGAGGAGAGGACAGAGCCTGAGCCAGGGAGTCAGGCCCAGGAGAGGGCAGTGTCCCACCTGCCAGTGGCCAGGAGTCTGGGGCAAGGGAAGGGACCTTGCTGATCCTCAGTGCCCTCGGCTCCACTCTGAGACACCACAGCTACCTGAGAGGGTGCCCGGGAGGGCGGAATGGGGGCTAGTGCGCTGGAGGCCCGCTTAGTCAGGAGCGTGGCAGACAACAGGGGTGCAGTTACTGTGTGTTCCCTCTCTGGTTTGTGAACTGCTGGGATCCTGAGAACGCCTCTGCTTCTCTGCTCCTCGGAGAAGAATGAGAAATAAGAAAGAAACGGCTTCCAATGTGAAAAGGCACCGACTAACTGACGGACAACATTTATATGCCCAATATCATTTTAAAAGAAGTCAGATATAGTCTGATATATAATGGAGTTTTTTCTGGTTTATCAAGATGATCTTGTGAGTCAAAGCCCTAACCATAAAAATGCTTCTCCTTTTTCCTTAGGGAAAAAGTAAAAAAAAAAAAACAGCCCAAAGAAAGATTTCATACTAGGTTTTAATTTCCACACCCTATGAACTGCTACCCAAGGGGACTAGGCTCATAAATTAGGTCAATACCCCTATCAGGTACACAGGTTATGGATAGTTTCCTTGATATTATACAACTGTGATTGCATAAAACATTGAAATTATAACCCACACATGGAAGACTCCCTTTTGCCGCACAAAGGATAAAGCACAAGCATGCTTCTGGAGGATGGAGTGACAGAGACAGATATTTGGCTTCATGGAAATTACAGGGCATAGGCAGATTTGATGTTCAGTATCAAGATGCTTCGGAAGGCGGTAGGCAGCCCAGGGGTAAGAGTCTGGAGCTGAGGAACAATATAACATGCATTACAAATATGGAGCAGATTGTAATCAAGAATGCAAAGCCAGAGAGCTTGCCAGAAACTATTCAAGAAATAAAATTAGCAGCAAAATTTCATGACTATAAGGATTCTTATCTTGATCCAAAGAGCTCTGTGACACAAATCCCTACAGGTGAGACAGTGGTAGCTGAGATTCTGCCCTGATCCCTCCACTTGCCCTCTCTGGTCTGACCTGATACCACAAGCCTGTGCTGACGAGATGAGATCAGGTGACAGAGGGCAGCCTGGGGCAAGAAGAAGGCAAAGGCTCATGATGCCTTTTAAAAATTAAAACTGAGAACATAGTTCTAATCAACCTGAGTCTAAGAACCTGTCTGGGAGTACTCACTGTTTCCATCTAGAGCCAAGAAAACTTCTCTTCTCTCTATTGGGAAGGAGGCACTTCGATCAGGATGACAGGAGCCTGCCAGATGATGGCCAATAGAAGCAGCCAGATACCATTCATCCAGGGAGTCCAACTGGACTTCATTCTCTTCTACCACCAGCTGCTCCATACTGAGATTTGTGGGGTTGGGAGAGCAGATGGTTAAACAAGAGTGATTAGTCAACCTAGAGCCGTAGCTGGGTTTGATGGGAGGGTTAAGGGACAGGTTGCAAAAAACAAGTGGGGAGTCCCCTTAAAGGGCTGTATAACAATCTGCTAGTACTCACAGAGTGGGACAGCCATCTTATACCACCAGGCGATCAAAAGGACCCAGTGGGTCCCTCCTCCAGCTTCTACCTCTATCCTACCAATTAGCACATTAAAACAAAAAGGTAGGAAAAATATAGTATATAAAGAGTATACATTTGATTGGGTTGAAATAATACAATAAGATAAAAATGCTATAAGGTAGGTAAAGACAGAAGAAAAAAGCAGAATAATGTCCTCAATCATCACAGGAGTAAAAAGTTGAAATTGATAGATGACATTTAAAATATATACTTCAAATATTAGAAATGTGACAAAATACTAAAGGACTAATGTGTCAAAAATTTTAGTGCACTAACTAGCTATCCAGGCCTTCCGAAATACCAAGCAACACACACACACAAACAAATATGCATACACAAAGAGAATAAAATAACAGAGCAAGAAACACAGAATATACAATCTACTACAAATGGTAAACATAGATTAAAAGATGTGAGAGGTGTTGAAGATACAAAGCTGAATAGGAGAAACAAAGGGGCTTCCCTGGTAGCTCAGCTGGTAAAGAATCTGCCTGCAATTCAGGAGACCCCAGGTCTATATCTGTGCTATACCACACAGATATGATCATTGACACACATCAGAGATCAGTGAGGAATGGTAAAATTTTTACAGAAAGAGCATCATAGAATACAATATTCATACACTCTCAAAATACCACTAATCAAATTACTCATTACAGACTCAAAACCTGTCTTTTCAATGAACAGATCTTTTAAGCCTCTGCATAACAGTGTTCAATGCTCAAATAATAACAGTGGTGGCAGGTAAAATGGACACTCTTAACCTCCAAACAAGCTCCACTAGGAAGCACACAGCACGTACTAGATCGTGTTCTTGGCAGAAAGGGTTCACCTGAGTTTAATCATGAGGATGTGATCAGACAACTGCAAAAGGTGGACCTTTGAGTGGACAACTGACCCATCCTCTGCAGACAAGCCAATGTCACGACCGTCAAAGACAACTACAGAAAGGGGAGGAGACGTCTGAGGTTCCAAAGGACTAAAGAAATAAAGTAACACAATCTTTTTAGTCCTTTGGAACCTAAAACATCTCTTTTCCTTTTTGTTGTCTTTTTGGTGCAAACATCAACTGTTTGAAGAAAGACAGGCCAGGTGTCTGGTTCAAAGGTCTAAACTCTGCAGTTATCTGATATCTACCTCAATATTAAACACAGGATAAACATTTTGAGCAAGAACAATGCATAGTAAATGCTGTCTGCTTTGAGCACAGCCCATCTGGTGGCAAAGAATGACCGGGTTGATATGCTGTCTTCTTCCAACTGTTCCCTTGCTGGTGTGTGGAGGATGAATATTTAGAGGAGCAAGAGTTAAGGTCTTTCAGAACTGTGTGTCCATCAAAGCATCCATCACCTTGCTGAGGATTACATTCAGAGGCTGATGAATGGGATTACTCCCATCGATTCTGTTCCTTGGAGAGTGGAGTGGGATGTTCATTCTCAGGAAAGGATCCCTCCAGTGTTGTTGAGGTTTAAATGGAGTTGCTGTTGTAGATTTTGTTTTTCATCAAATGGAAAAGGTACATTTTATAGTGTGGTTTCTCAAACTGGCAATATCTTTTCTTAGTTCCTAAAATAGTTGGTATCTGTGAAAGACAGACAGAGAAGAAATGTGAGTCTTTGTTAGGTCCTGCTGAGCCTGGGGGGATGACAACATGGTGGCTGGGGCCAGGGGCAGACAGAGCTCCTGTTGGCAGGATGAGCTGAAGGGCTGAAGGGAGAGCCACAGGCTGGCTGGAGAGGAAAGTGAGATCCACGATTTCGAAGGAATACCTCCCCAAACGTTCATCTAGCCTGTGGTGCAGCATCTAAGGACCCTTGTCCTCACCCCACCTGTGCTTGGTGATATTTCAGCTCAGAGCTGCTCAGAGCCTTAACTGGATCCCTACCACTCAATATTCAACAGTCATTTCACTCTTGAATCCCCTTCATCTGTATGCTTTCCCACACGTCCAGGGATGGACGTGCTGAGCATCCCTCCTACACAATTAGAAACAGACTGCTACGGGAGCAGAGGAGCCACAGTGGAGGAAGATGCCCTCTTCTACCTCTTCATCCCTGCCTTCTGAGGAGGAGAAGCAGGCTACCGGTGAGTCCTGGAATGTGAGCACCAATAGAGACCTCAGAATGGATCAAGGTCCAGGTTCATGATTTCCAGAGGAGGAGCTATGTTTTCAAGGGTCTAAGGACTATCCAAAACCACATGACTTGCTACTGACAACCCCGGGCACGGGCCCTTCCTATACATTTGCAGGAAGGGAGAGGAGAAGAGGAAAGGCTCCAATCGGGAGGAGTCAACAGTTAATAGAGGCTGTTTGGTCATCCTCCTGAACAGGAATAAGGCTTTCCAGGGAAATCCTGCTCCAAAGAAACTGAGGAATGAATGGAAAGGGGGGAGGGACACTTAAAACAAAATTAGCAAAAAGAGAGCAGGGAGTGTCACTGTGTCTCAACCCATTTGCATCCCATGGACACCAAAATGCTATGAAGGTGATTTCATGCTGGGTTTACTTTAAGGCATTTCTAGGAATATCCTTGACATCTACACAAATAAAACTCTGAAGTGAAAGAGCATTCAGTTGAGTTATCTTAAATTCTCATCACCTTTTCCTCAAACTTTTCTCAAAGAAAGAGTTTCTACTAGTATTTTATGCTGGTGTATAGAAAAACATCTAGGAAAACATCTACTTATGTTTTATTGACTAGGCCAAAGCCTTTGACTGTGTGGATCACAACAAACTATGGAAAATTCTTAAAGAGATGGGAATATCAGCACCTTACCTGCCTCCTGAGAAACCTGTATGCAGGTCAAGAAGCATCATTAGAACTGGACATGGAACATGGACTGGTTCCAAAGTGAGAAAGGAGTATGTCAAGGCTGTATATTATCACCTTTATTATTTAACTTATGTCCAGAGTACATCATGCAAAATGCTGGGCTGGATGAAGCACAGCTGGGATCAAGATTGCCAGGAGAAATATCAATAGCCTGAGATATGCAGATGACAGCACCCTTTTAGCAGAAAGCCAAGAGAAACTAAAGAGCCTCTTGATGAAAGTGAGAGAAGAGTGAAAAGGGTGGCTTAAAACTACGCATTCAAAAAACAAAGATCATGGCATCCAGTCCCATCACTTCATGGCAAATAGATGGGGAAACAATGGAAACAGAGACAGACTTAATTTTCTTGGGCTCCAAAATCACTGCAGATGGTGACTACAGCCATGAAATTAAAATACACTTACAGCATATTACAAAGCAGAGACATGACTTTCCAACAAAGGTGCACCTAGTCAAAGCTATGATTATTCCAGTAGTCATGAATAGATGTGAGAGTTGGACCATAAAGAAAGCTGAGTGCCAAAGAATTGATGGTTTTGAACTGTGGTATTGGAGAAGACTTTTGAGAGTCCCTTGGACTATAAGCAGATCCAACCAGTCCATCCTAAAGGAAATCAGTCCTGAATATTCATTGAAAGGACTGATGCTAAAGCCGAAGCTCCAATACTTTGGCCACCTGATGTGAAGAACTGACTCCTTAGAAAAGACCCTGATGCTGGAAAAGATTGAAGGCAGGAGGAGAAGGGACAAAAGAGGATGAGACAGTTGGATGGCATCACCGACTCAAGGACATGAGTGTGAGCAAGCTCTGGGAGTTGGTGATGAACAGAGAAGCCTGGCGTGCTGCAGTCCATGGGGTTGCAAAGATTTGGACACAACTGAGTAACTTAACTGACGTAATAGAAGGGTATGTAAAAGGATAAATATAGCAGAAAAAGGCTTAATATTCACTATGGGGTTTTGCATAAAGAATATTCAATGAAAAAAAAATTGTTGAATCTGCTGTTCTGAGCCAGTTATTCGTCTGTGAAACATGTTTAGTGAATAGCTAACTGCAAGTTGCATTTTAACAGTAGCAAAGGAAATACTAAATTTTATTCTTGTGGTAAGGGGAGGGCCGATTTTATACTTTGGGCTCTATGTAATGTTCTTTTTTTTTTTGTAGTTTATTTATTTATTTATTTATTTATTTTATTGTTTTTGCCATACAATGTCATGATATCACCATGGGTTTACATATGCTTTCCCTCCGGAACCCCCCTCCCTCCTCCCTCCCCCCCGGGAAATCTCACTGCACCAGCCCCGAGCATCAATCCTCGGCTGGCGATTGATTAGACATATGATAATTAACATGCTTCAATGCCCTTTTCCCATATCATCCCACCCTTACCCTCATCCACAAAGTCCACGAGTCTATTCTATACATCTGCGTTCCTTTTGCTGTCTCGCATGTTGGGTTCTCGTTACCCTCTTTCTAAATTCCATATATATGCGTTAATATACTGTATTGTTGTTTTTGCTTCTGGCTTACTTCACTCTGGATAATGGGCTCCAGTTTCGTCCATCTGAGTAGAATTGCTTCAAATGAATTTTTTTTTAATGCTGAGTAATATTCATTGTGTATATGTACCACAGCTTTAAGACCAGAAACTATAAAACTCCTAGAGGATAACATAGGCAAAACACTCTCTGCCATAACCCAAAGCGGGATACTCCATGACCCACCTCCCAGAATATTGGAAATAAAAACACGAATAAACAAATGGGACCTAATTAAAATTAAAAGCTTTTGCACAACAAAGGAAACTATAAGCAAGGTGAAAAGACAGCCTTCAGAATGTAATGTTCTTTTTTTGCTTGTTTTATTGTATCTTGTACTATAAAAACTGTGAGACACATGAATCCAGACAGAGAGATTCTATATCTAACTTAACTATCTACGTCTCTTTTTTTCTCTTTTCTCTTCTCCAGGCTGTACAAAATAGGTCTGTTGAGAGAAGAATGCAAATCCCCTTAATTGTTGATATTCAGCTCTTTTAGGAAGCAGCCACTGATAGGCCACTGCCATATCAGTTACTTATATCCTGTCGGATCCACAGGCCTTCTAATCCTCGAGGCACATTAGCAGAGCTTTGAAAGATACTGATATCCAAACCTCATCCCCAGAACTTTGAAAGCAGAATTTCAATGGATTGGGTTAAGGCATCCATGTTACCTCAAAACTCAACCCGTTTTCATTTTACAACAGCATGATTTAGAACTACTCACTAGACCTACACGATTTTACACCACTCTTTTTATTTTCTCCTTCTAATCCAATACAGACTTCTCTCCACTGGTCTTAAAGTTGTTTTGGTCTTTCTGAGTTACTCGCATATAAAGAACTGGCCTTCTCAACTGGATTGTCTGAAGCAATGATTGTCTTGTATTCTTGTGTATCTCCCTGGGTCTTCATAAATGTGGCCCCAAATTAATTCAGTACAATGCTGTCCTACATTCTCTGGCCTCACATTTCAACTCAGTTCACTTTTCTGGGCTTTTAGTAATACAGAGCAGGACTAATGTGAGTAAAACTGGAGAGGTCTGAATACCTGTCCATCTCATGCTCTATGTATTTTGAAAACCTGGCTTCTGTATCTCCTTTGCCCCAGTATCCCTTGAGGGAGCCATTTCCTGTCCTCCACCTAACGGCAACTCCAGTGAGTTCCTGGGAGCCCCCTGCACATCAGCACAGTTCCGCCTATCAGAGGCTGCGGGGAGTCATGACGCAGGGCAGTCCAGCACTCCCACCTATGACCCAGGTTCTTATGTTAGTAATCAAGGCTTTTTCCTTCAGTTCCAGTATTTCTTATTCAGGTGGAAAAGCTGAGGGTTAAGGGTTTTTCCTAGGTTCTTTGCTCCAGAAGCCAATACACATGCAAGTGATTCCTTAAGACGTGATCCTGAAAGAAAGAGGCAGTGGACTTGGAGGCAGGGGCAGGGAAAGTAAGGTGAAGAAACCAAGAATGTGTGTGATTTAAGGCCATTGTTTTCAGTGGCTTAAATGCTGCTATTCTGATGAGGAGGACCGTGGATCTGGGCTTCTTTGTGGCTAATAGGAAAGGTCAGAGGGAATATGAGGACGGCAGCAGTGGGAAAACAGGAGAGGTCAGAGTGGAAACAGGAGATTGCGATGGAAGGGCGCTGCAGGGTGGCAGCCCCCATGGAAAAGAGAAGAAAGATCACACAGGGGTAGTGTCAGCTGTTGCATGAACAAATGAGGAAGAGAAAAATTAGTGGGAGATTTAGCCATAACAGAAAAAGAGCATAAGGAAGAAGCACATGGGATTACCTCTGTACCCTAAGCTTGAAGGGCAGGGAATCTGCACGCCAGTCTCCACTTGCCAAACAGCAGTTTTCTTTTGATAATCTTCTGTTTCAGGTCACTTAAGCCCTTAATCTTGGTACAGACTGGATGCACATTTATGCTTGCTGTGGAGCCCTCACCGTCCAGCCTGGGAGGGTTCTTCATTTTGATGGAAGCATCCAGCTCTGAAGATGAAACCACAGCCAACAGGATTCATTGTTATTCATGATTTACGAAGACTTACTCCTTCACCCAAGAAGGACATCAGGTACAGAAAGTCTCCAGGAACAAGAAAGGCCATCTGAAAGCCCAGATGAAGACAAATGGAGATAGGTAGGTGAAGACAATGGAGATATTTTTATATTTTCTTTTTTGCTGACCTTCCGTATACTACCCAGTATTGTTAAGTATGCCACAGGGCAAACATGTTTCCGAATGCCAAAAATGAGCCAAGAAAAATAAAATGGATGACAACAAAAAAGTCCTAGGTGGAGAAGACAAAGGCAAGAAACTCCTACAGGATGCGATTTGTACTGTTGTGAGGGAAGAGATGAAGCAAAGTTAAAGTTGAAGGAAAACTTCATGAGAGAAAAGAAGTGGGGAAATCTAATTTGGAAAATTTTCAAGGGTGCATCAATATATACTTCATATATATGTAAACACACTACATATGATATTTATACCTAATATAAATAAGGCATAGATGATATGATAAAAATGGAAGAAAACTCATAAGTGAGTTTTGATAAGATTTGATGTTTCCTTTATGGGAAGAAGTTCAATTTCTTTGTCAGTGTTCTTAATAGATTGCTGAACTACTTCTAAAAGCTTGTACATTTTTTTCTAAATTTTCAAACTTATTGGCATAAAATTAATCAAAATTATGTTTTATAAATTTTCCTGAATATGAAGTCATTTTCTTTTTCCATTGATAACATTGTTAATTTGTGCCATTTTTAATCTTCTTTATCAACCTTGCTAGCAGTTTGTGTATTTTAGTAGTCTTTTCAAAGAGCCAAAGACTTTGCAAATCCTATTATATTTTCTAGTTTCTGAAACATTGTTTTTGACTTTTATTCCTCCTTAAATATTTTTTTCTCTTTGTGACCCCATGGACTGTAGCCAGCCAGGCTCGACTGTCCATGGGATTTCCCAGGCAAGAATACTGGAGGGGGTTGCCATTTCCTCTTCCAGGGGATCTTCCTGACCCAGAGGTTAAACTCACATCTCCTGCGCCACCTGCTTTGGCAGGTAATTCTTTACCACTGAGACATCTGAGAAGGCATTCATGAACTTACCTTCCTCCCATTTTTAGTGGAAGAAGTGTTCCTGCTCTTCAGGTGACCCTCTCTGAGTTTAGAGCTCATCCTCTCTGGCCTTCTGAGGACCTCATTCTTGTCCCCTGCATTGGCTTCACTTCCTCTAAGAGGATTTCCAGTGCTGGAGTGTCCAAGGCCTCTTTCCTTCTCTGCATTATCCACCTGAATGAGTTCACCCAGTCTCATAGCTTTATATATCATCTACGCTCCAATGACTAACCCCCAGTGTTCCTGATCTCAGTAAACATTACCAATACCCACCTCGTTTCTCAGGCCCCAAACCTAAGAGCCCACATCTGATCTGTCTACAAGTCCTGTATAGTTTACCAGCTACCTCCAAATATATCTTAAGTCTAAGAACTTCTTACAACCTCCATTGCTCCCACTGGGGTCAAACCACCGTCATTTCTCTCTAAATCAGAGTTTTTCAGTCTCAGCACTACTAACACTTTGACCAAATAATTCTTTGTATTGGGAGCTGTCCTGTGCATTGGAGGCTGTTTAGCAGCATCCTTGGCCTTTACCTACTACACTGCGGTAGCACTCCAGCCCCACAGCTGTGAAAATCAAAAATCTCTCCAGCATTGCCAAATGCCCTTTGAGAGCTTAGGGGTACAAAATCACTCCCAACTGAAACTATTGTTCTGTTATTGACAGCGCTCTCTTCACTAGGCTCCCAGCTCCACCATCATCCTTCTAAAATCTACACCACACACAGCAGCCAGAGGAATATTATTAAGGTTACAAATCATATCATATCCAGCCCTGGTTCAACACAATTCAGTGGCTTCCTCTGTACTTAGAAATCAGCTCGAGCTTCTGACATCATCTTCTTCTGCTCTCACCATCAGTCACTAATCTAAAGTCACTCTGGACTTCTTACTGTCCCTCAAACTTGCCTAGTTAATTCCCATCTCAGCGTCTTTGCCTGTGATGTTTCCTGCTTGAAACTCTCTTCTTACAGATCATACATGGTTACATCTCTTCATTCAAGCCATGTTTCAAATGTCTTCTCCAGCTTTCCCTGAACCTCTGATGAAAGGAGTCCCCTGACACTGCCTTTGAGTGCTTCCCTGGTGGCTCAGAGCTAGAGAATTTACCTGCAGTGGAAGAGATGCAAATTTGATTCCTGAGTCAGGAAGATCCCCTGGAGAAGGAAATAGCAACCCACTCCAGTATTCTTGCCTGGGACATTCCATGGACAGAGGAGCCTGGCAAGTTACAGTCCAGTCAGTCAGTCAGTTCAGTCACTCAGTCGTTTTTGACTCTTTGTGACTCCATGGATTGCAGCATGCCAGGCTTCCCTGTCCATCACCAACTCCCAGAGCTTGATCAAACTCATGTCCATTGAGTTGGCAATGCCATCCAACCATCTCATCCTCTGTCATCCCCTTCTCTTCCTGCCTTCAATCTTTCCCAGCATTAAGGTCTTTGCCAGGGAGTCAATTCTTCACATCAGGTGGCCAAAGTATTAGAGTTTCAGCTTCAGCATGTCTTCCAATGAATATTCAGGACTGATTTCCTTTAGGATTGACTGGTTCGATCTCCTTGCAGTCCAAGGGACTCTCACGAATTTTCTCCAGTACTACAGTTCAAAAGCATCAGTTCTTCAGTGCTCAGCTTTCTTTATGGTCCAGTTCTCACAATCCATACATGACTACTGGAAAAACCATAGCTTTGACTATACAGACCTTTGTCGGCAGAGGTGGCTACAGTCAATGGGGGTTGTAAAAAGTTGGACATGACTTAGCAACTAAACAACAACAAAAGCTGCTCTCCACCAAATTACTCCATTTTATTTTCTTTTTCAGTACCAGAATCATACTGTTCATTTATTTTCACCTATTTATTGACTGCTAGCTAAATGTCAATTCCATAAGAGGAGAAATTTTCTTTGGTCTTGCTCACCACTGTGTCCTTAACTTCCTGAAAAACAAAGAATCATCTTACCTCACTAAAATAAGCTTTTGGAAAATATTAACTATCAAATTGTTAACTATTTGACTGATTAAATATATATGTGATCCAGGTACTGGGTTTTGGGCCTTAGCTAGAAAAATGAAAAATCAGTCACAGTTCCTGCCTTCAAGGAGCTTGGTCCAATGGGGGTGTCAGAGAAATAAAAAAAAAATTGCAATACAGAATAGTATAACAGGAAGAAGTTCAAGGATTATAACAGAATTAATGTCAGAAGCATTTAACTCAGACCTGAGGTAGCCAGAGAAGACTTCCCAGAGGGGGTGGCATGAAAGAATGAGTTGAAAAGGATGAGTCAAAATGAGCTATGTGAGTGGGTATTGTGGACTGAATTGTGTCCTCCCAGGATTTTATTTGGTAATGCCACACCCCCTGGAGCTCTGCATATAATTGTATTTAGAGTTAGCCTTTAAAGGAGAAATTAAGTCAAAATGAGGCCATTAAGTAGAGCCATTTAATCCAATCTTAACTGATGTCCTTCTAAGAAAGAAGAGGAAACGTGGACACTGAGAAAGACACCAGGGATGCAAGAGCACAGAGGGAAGATTATGTGAGAACACAATGAGAAGACGGCCACCTACAAGTCAAGGAGAGAGACTTCAAAACAAACAGGCCTGCTGACATAGTGATCTCTGACTTTCAGCCTCTGAAACTGTGATAAAATATATTCCCATTGTTCAAGTCACCCAGACTGTGGTACTTTATTATGACTGCCTTAGCAAACTGATCCTGTGGGGCTTGGGAAGAAAAGCATCTGAGTGTAGAATGGAAGCTGGGTGGCTGCAAGAGAAGAAGCTAGAGACATAAGCAGGGTGAGTTCTCGGAGCCTAGCTGAGGAATTTGAGCTCCATGGGGGGGGGGGGGGGGGGGTGGTCTTGGGAACACTGAAAAGCCTAGGCAGCCAAATAAGATTTGCCTATAAGAGAGAGAACTTAGGTGGTGTCATAATAAATAAGATTTACTAGGGCAATCCTGGAGACCCTAAGAGCAACAGCTGGGCATATGGCTCTGGAATCCAACAGACCAATGTGTCCGTCCTGGATCTGCCATTTAAAAGCCTTGTGAACTTGGGAAATTCCTTCTCTCCCTTTTCTTCTATTTCTTTCCTCATGTGTAATTTTAGGTATAATCATTTTTATCTGGTGGGGTGATATGAGGAATAAATAAACAGTTTATACAAAACACTTGGTAGAGTACCAAGTGTAAGCATGAATTGTTACTAGTTATTAAAATGTCTAAGGCAATCATAGCAGAATGGAAAAAAGGGAAAAACTTGAGCAGTCTTCAAGGTAGATACTCTGGAATATTTGGCAGTTATTTTTATGTTTGGGATAAGGAAGATTAAATCAAAAAGAGCTTTAATTTGAGGAGATTTGGATTGCAGTGTCGTTCACCCAAATGGGAAACATAAGAGAAGAAGCAGAGAGGGGAAGAGAATAAATTTAATTGGAGGATATACTGAGTCTGAGGGATCCCTGGTATATTTAAGAAGAGTTGTAGATAGTTGAACATAGGGACTTAGGATCAGGAAAGAGCTTTCAGGTAAAGATGTAGATTAGATTAACAAGACTATCCAGAGAAAGAACGCAGAATGAGAGCAGATATATAGGGTAGTTAGAACTCCAAGGATCCATCCATAGACATAAGATGAAGTAGGGTAGGAGGCTGAAGGAACCAGAAAGATATGAGAAAAAGAAGGAGGCCAAAGGAGAAAAGAAGCTTTAAAAAGAGAATAGTCGACAGTACAAAAGCCAAAGAGAAATCAAATGAAGTAAGGACCGAGATACACTCTGGTCAGCGTCCTGCCTGGACACCAGGTATGACTTGGGAAAGGATGGTTTTGTGGAAGGATAGGGTACAAACCTCACTGTAATGGGGCAGAGAACAAATGAGAGGCTAGGAAGTGAAGACTGTGAGCTTTCTGAAGGAAAAGAGAGAAGACTACCTGCAGAAGGAAACTCCTTTTGCATCCTTTTCCCTCATAATTCCTTATTTTCCATCACCCTAACTTCCCTTTCATCCAGAGATTCTAATTTAATATAATCTTATTTATTTATTTTATTTTGTCTATGCTGGGCAGGGCATAGGCTCAATAGTTGTGGTGCACAGTCTTAGTTTCTCCACAGCATGTGGGATCTTCCAAGGTCAGGGATTGAACCCATGTCTCCTGCATTGGCAGGTGGATTCTTTACCATTGAGCCATCAGGAAAGCCCTATCCAGAAGTTCTTAACCTTGGGTCCACAGACCCCTTCAGGTGGTTTATGAATAGAATTTAAGGGACCTATATATTTTAAAAGGAAAAAAAAACATAATTTTAGTAGCCTGAAATTTAGCATTTTCATCAACGATGAATGTAGGCAAAAACTACAAAAGATTAGCAGTGCCTGTGACTGTCAAAAATATATTTTAATATCATATTACAGTTGTCACAAATTTCTTAAAATATCATTTACACTCACTACTTTTAAAAAATTATGGTAGTTATCAAACCTACTGCTAAATCTTATTCATAAATTGTTTAAGCCTATTTTGAAAACTGTATTTATATGTAATTAGTTTCCTTTGTAATCTTACATGCTTTGTTTTATGTTCTTTAAAAACATTTTTCCAAGAAGGGATGTGTAGTTTTCCTCAGGTGTCAAAGAATTTTTGGTACTAAAAAGTTAAGACGGCTCTTTGCAACATCTACTGTGAGAATGAAGACTTTTCTCAGCAATCAGACTGTCAACATTCCAGAAAAATGTTGATGTTACTCTGAAGGGACGGACAGTTATTGTGAAGGGCCCCAGAGGCACCCTGTGGAGGGACTTCAATCACATCAATGTAGAACTGAGTCCCTTTGGAAAGAAAAAGAAGAGGCTCCGGGTTGACAAATGGTGGGGAGACAGAAAGGAACTGGCCACTGTTCGCACGATCTGTAGTCATGTACAGAGCACAGTCAGGGGTGTTTCACTGGATTTCCATTACAAGATGAGGTCTGTGTATGCCCACTTCCCCATCAGCTTTGTTATTCAGGAGAATGGTTCTCTTGTTGAGATAAAATTTGGGGGGGTGGAAAATATATCCTCAGGGTTCGGATGAGGCCAGGGCTTGCTTGTTTAGTAGCTCAAGTCCAGGAAGATGAGTTGATTCTTGAAGGAAATGTCATTGAACTTGTGTCAAATTCAGGTGCTTTGATTCAGCAAGCCACCACAGTTTAAAAACAAGGATTTCCAAGAAAATTTTTGGATGGCCTCTACGTTTCTTAAAAAGGAACAATTCAACAGGCTGACTAATAAGATCCGAGTGGTCTGGCTGCAGAAACAGCAAGATGCCAGATGGTTCTAGGGACTCCACTGTGGTATTTTAAAGAGGCAATAAAATCATCTTCAATTTTTTTTTTTAAGTTAAGCCTTCCTGCTAGTCCATCATAGAAGCCATCTACTGCTCTATTATCCTGTTTTTGGATTCTATATGCTGCTGCCCTTTTTTCAGCAAGCCACAATTGTCCTAAATGTTCCTCCAGGGAAAATAGCCATTTGCCTCTATGCACTTTTCTACTGATTCAACTAACTATTGGTCCTTTAACTTTTCACCTAGTTATTGAAACCATTTTCCAATGTCTTGGAAATGGCAAAATTGATTCAAGTGTTTAATCACTTATTTGCTTACCACCAACAAACATTTTTGAATACAAGGTACTATGTTACATACTTGGAGATGCCCCGCTGGTACACTCCTAGTTTGGGGAGTGGTAAAAAGAGAAGAGAGATAGACCTTTTACATGAACAGTTACAAGACAACATGGCGATTGCATTATGTAGATCATGGAACATTTTATGGTATATGAGATCCCAGAGGAAGGCTTCACGCAAGGGATGACATTGACAATAAAGAGAATGCCATTAAAAGACTGTGTTCGCCAAAACTAAACAAATAATGTTTGTGAAGCTGTTACTCCATTTTCCAAAAACCTTTGAAACATTTAACATAATGAAATAAGAGTGATTTCTTTTCTATTTTAATATGTAAATTTAATTATCATACTTGATCAGAGCTGACGGAAAAAGGAGGAAAAGATTGAATATTTCAAACATCCTCCTTCCTTTTAAGGATATGTGTATATATAGAGAGAGAGAGGAAAAAATGTTCACAACCATTACAGATGAAAACAGCAGGAAAATATTAAGGAAGCATTTTGATATGAAGAGTTTCAGTTTTTCATAGATGAGTGCATGACACCTGCTGGCCATATTATATAATTTCCCTCTCCAAAGGAATGGAGAGTAATAAAGTTGATTAATACTGCTTGCCTGCTTAGGGTTCATATATTAGATTTCCTCTAATCATCCTTAATCAGCAAGTGGAAGAATTTTTTGGAATGGTGAATCTAGTCCTTTTTTTGTTTTGTTTTGTTTTTGGCTTGAACTCAAGAAGGTTTAAAAATTTTATTTAATTCAATGTCTTTCACTGTAAGTTAACTGAAATTTGGAGAAAAGTGATCCTACTCGGGGCTTTCCAGGTGGCTCAGAAGTAAAGAATCCTCTTTTCAAGCAGGAGATGAACGTTTGATTCCTAGGACAGGAAGATTCCTTGAAGGAGGAAATGGCAACCCACTTCAGTATTCTTGCCTGGGAAATCTCATGGACAGAGGAGCCTCGCCGACTGCAGTCCATGGGGTCACAAAGAGTCAGACACAACTTAGCGACTAAGCAGCAGCGATCCGCACTTGAGATCACACACAAGTGGGTTGGTCAGCTAACACTAGCACCCTGGGTTCTGTTCTCCTACATTCCCAGACTAGGCAAAGTATTCCAAGGCAAGGTTCAGGTTGTTAATTTCTCTGCCTCTTGTTATTTGACTCAACTCTTCATAAAGTTTACTATTTATTAAATTATTAAGACATTGTGTGTGCCCAATGTCTTTTAATTGTTTAAAAAGTCTGGTTTATTGAGGTAAAATTTACATAAAATTCATCAATTTTAAGTTTGTAGTTTTGTGAGTTTTGATAAGTGTAAATAGTACCATTAACACCATCACCATCAAGATACAGAATATTTTCATCATCCCCCAAATTGTCCTCATGCTTTTTTATAGTCAACCTCTTCGCTGCTCCCAGGCTCTAGCACCCAATGATGTGTTTTCTGTCTCTATAGTTTTGCCTCTTCCAGAAGGTCTTTGCATTTTCACATACAGGAAATCATAGTTTGTAGCCTTGTGTCGGTCTTCCTTCATTTGGCTTAGTGATTTGATATTCTACCATGTTGTTGCACGTATCAGCGTTCAGTTCCTATTTATTGCTAAGTAGCATTGTGTCTCAAGGGTATTTATCACAGTGTATTTATCCTTTAACTAACTGATGGGAATTTGAGTTGTTTCCTGCTTTTAATGGTTATGATTAAATTGTGAAAAACAGTTTTATGCATGTCTTTGTGCAAATACATATTTTCATATTTATTGGATAAATACTCAGGCATGGAATTTCACATGGTAACTGCGCATTCATTTCATTAAAAAAAAACCTGACTTTCGCTTTATAAAAATGGTTTCACATGTATTTCTTTACTTTATTCTTATTTTAGCCTTATTCTAGTTGTGTCCCAAACCATTGTTGTAGAAATCTTTTGTACAAAATACAGCTCGAGTTCCATGTGTGACAAAAGTGCAACAAGAAGCCTCTTTTTACACAGCGTCACGAAATAGCATTTTTAGAGGGGTGGAGAATTGCATAAAGGAAAGAATATAGCCTTGGCATCATCTGAGCTCTGTCACTTTGACTTTCTGCATAACTTTTCTTTATTAGGCAAATTAACCAACCTCCCAGAACAACAGCTATTGTATCCTAAAAGGTGAGTGATACAGGTATTTAAGTTGCAGGCGGTTACAAAGATGCATAAACGCATGTTCATCATAGACATTGCTGTTACTGCCATTAGATTAACAACTTTTGCTACAAGCTACATTCTAGAAAACAGATGGTACCACACAATATATATTTTAGGTTTCATTAGGAATTAATGTGTTTCTCCAGGAGCTGTAAAAATGTCACCCAGAGACAAATGAGTTTCCTTTGGCTCTAGTGTCTGTGGTGTGAGTTTTAAAATACTCTTATTCTTATGTTTTGGAGCTTCCCTGGTGGCTCAGATGGTAAAGAGTCTGCCTGCACTGTGGGAGACTTGGCGTTTGACCCCTGAGCTGGGAAAATCCCTGGAGAAAGGAATGGCTACCCACTCCAGTATTCTTGCTTGGAGAATCCCATGGACAGAGGAGCCTGGCAAGCTACAGTCCACCGGGTCACAAAGAGTTGGACATGACTGAGAGACTAACACATACACCTTCTTATGCTTTATAGATTAGCATTTTGTACTTAATTAAGATCATGTCTTTTATATGTCACTGAGAAATGTTAATATCACATACGTTATAATGATAATAACAGTGTGTTATAACTTACCTAATATGATTTACCTAGTAGGCAAGGGCCCATTTTAACTTTATAACTTTTGAAGGATTGGTTTTTTCCCTATAGCTCCACCTAGGAAAATATTCTTAATCAAATACATTGACAGTAGGTTTTTTAACTGCTATTTTAAGACTGTTTTGACTCAGTTTACTGGCAGGTATTTAATCTGCCCAAAAAAAGAAAAAGTTACTCAGTTAATTAGGTTGTACTGACATCTGCTGGTAAGACAGAAAATTTCATTAAAATCATGTTTCATTAATTTCAAAAGAATCAGGTGGTTTAATTTAGTCTCTAAAACTTGTATTTGCATTCTGGGTTTAACAAGTTAAGAGCTGTATATCTGATTCATACTTCAATTCGATTCAAGTGATTTGTCAACCTGTTGCAAATTTTGAGGGAATCTTCCTAAAGGACATAGCAACAGATGCTTAGTTATGAAGTAAAACATCTTTTAAGTCATAAATTCTTCCAGTCAGTGTTTACCACTGAACAGTTACATCATCAACTTTTTTTTTCATCCCATGATCATGATGGTTTCTTTTGATCTGAAACCAGTACAACAGTAGTGATGTTTATTAAGTTAATTTTCACTTTGAGAAAGAATTCCTAGAAAAATAAGCTTATGGTGTAGGGAAGGTTGTAAGCTACAGCATAGCTAAAGTTTAGGGGATTTGTTTTCTTGTCAGGAAGTATAACATGATTCCTTTAAAACATACCAATTCAGTTCAGTGTGTCAGGCATTTGGTGGGCCAGCCTCTCTACTGTTCAGCTGCCAATGCTGGCCTGTGGGGAGAGAGAGGCTATGCTGATGGCTCCACCCGCTATGAGTGACTTGGGATCATCACCTTGCTTCCATGGCTGCCCGGCTTTCCTCCACAGCAACTGAAGTCTTTCCAAACAGCAGTTAATGAACATTTCAGAGACACCACCCCAGACTGTCTTGGAAAAGCTGTAAAATTCAACCGCCACCTGAGTTACTACTTCAAGCATTAACAGTGAGGAAACCTAGACTCACCCACCAGAAAACCACACAAGCCTTTCCACCCAGGAAACTTCGACAAACCACGCATCCAACCCCTCCCATAGAGAGGAATCCCCACAATAAAGGGACAACACAGCAAGATAAACAAGATGAAAAGGCAGAGAAATACCCAGCAAGTAAAGGAACAGGATAAATACCCCCTAGACCAAACAAAAGACGAAGAGATAGGAAGTCTACCTGACAAAGAATTCCGAATAATGATAGTGAAAATGATCCAAAACCTGGAAAATAAGTTGGAGTTACAGCTCAATAACCTGCAGGCAAGGATTGAGAAGATGCAGGTAAGCTTTAACAAAGACTTAGAAGAAATGAAAAAGAGACAAAATACAATGAATAATGCAATAAATGAGATCAAAAACACTCTGGAGGGAACCAACAGTAGAATAACAGAGATAGAAGACAGAATAAGTGAGGTAGAAGACAGAATGACAGAAATAAATGAAACAGAAAGGAAAAATGAAAAAAGAATTAAAAGAAATGAAGACAACCTTAGAGACCGCTGGGACAATATTAAACGCACCAATATTCGAATCATAGGAGTCCCAGAAGAAGAAGACAAAAAGAAAGATCATCAGAAAATTCTTGAAGAGATAATTGTAGAAAACTTCCCTAAATTGGGGAAGCAAATAGCCACTCAGGTCCAAGAAACACAGAGAATCCCAAATAGAATGAACCCCAAGCGGGACACCCCAAGACACATATTAATCAAATTGGCAAATATCAAATACAAAGACCAAATATTAAAAGCAGCAAGGGAGAAGCAAAAGATAACTCACAAGGGGAATCCCATAAGGATAACAGCTGATCTCTCAACAGAAACGCTTCAGGCCAGAAGGGAATGGCAAAACATACTTAAAGTCATGGAAGAAAACAATCTACAACCCCGACTACTCTACCCAGCAAGGATCTCATTCAAATTTGAAGGAGAATTCAAAATTTTCTCAGACAAGCAGAAACTGAGAGAATTCAGTAACACCAAACCAGCCCTCCAACGAATGCTAAAGGATCTTTCCTAGATAGGAAACACCGATGGGATAGATAATCTGGAGCCCAAAACAATAAAATAAATGGCAGTGGGATCATACTTATCAATAATTACCTTAAATGTAAACGGGCTGAATGCCCCAACCAAAAGACAAAGATTGGCCGATTGGATACAGAAACAAGACCCCTATATATGTTGTCTACAAGAGACCCACCTCAAACCTAGGGACACATATAGACTGAAAGTTAAAGGCTGGAAAAAGATATTCCATGCAAATAAAGACCAAAAGAAAGCAGGAGTGGCAATACTCATATCTGATAAAGTAGACTTTAAAATAAAGGCAGTGAAAAGAGATAAAGATGGACATTACATAATGATCAAAGGATCAATCGAGGAAGAAGAAATAACAATTATAAATATTTATGCACCTAACATAGGAGCTCCACAATATGTAAGGCAAATGCTAACAAATATGAAAGGGGAAATCAACAACAACACAATAATAGCAGGAGACTTTAATACACCACTCACACCAATGGATAGATCAACTAGACAGAAAAGTAACAAGGAAATTCAAACTTTAAATGAAACAATAGACCAACTAGACCTAATTGATATCTATAGGTCATTCCACCCCAAAACAAGGAATTTCACCTTTTTCTCAAGTGCACACGGGACCTTCTCCAGGATAGATCACATCCTGGGCCATAAATCTAACCTTGATAAATTCAAAAATATTGAAATCATCCCAAGCATCTTTTCTGACCACAATGCAGTGAGATTAGATATCAACTACAGGAGAAAACCTCTCAAAACTTCCAACATATGGAGGCTCAACAACACACTGCTGAATAACCAACAAATTGCAGAAGAAATTAAAAATGAAATTCAGTTATGCATGGAAACGAATGAAAATGAAAACACAACAGCTCAAAACCTATGGGACACTGTGAAAGCAATGCTAAGGGGAAAGTTCATAGCAATACAAGCTCACCTCAGGAAACAAGAGAAAAATCAAATAAATGACCTTACTATACACCTAAAGCAACTAGAAAGGGAAGAGATGCAGAAGCCCAGGTCTAGTAGAAGGAAAGAAATCTTAAAGATCAGGGCGGAAATTAATGCAAAGGAATCAAAAGTGACCATAGCAAAAATCAACCAAGCCAAAAGCTGGTTCTTTGAGAAGATAAATAAAATTGACAAACCGTTAGCCAGACTCATCAAGAAACAAAGGGAGAAGAACCAAATCAACAGAATCAGAAATGAAAACGGAGAGATCACAACAGAAAACACAGAAATACAAAGGATCATAAGAGACTATTATCAGCAACTATATGCAAACAAACTGGACAATTTGGATGAAATGGACAAATTCCTAGAAAAGTACAACTTTCCAAGACTAAACCAGGAAGAGATATAATAGACCCATCACAAGCACGGAAATTGAAACCGTAATCAGAAATCTTCCAAAAAACAAAAGCCCAGGACCAGATGGCTTCACAGCTGAATTCTACCAAAAATTTAGAGAAGAGCTAACACCTATTCTACTCAAACTCTTCCAGAAAATTGCAGAGGAAGGTAAACTTCCAAACTCATTCTATGAGGCCTCCATCACCCTAATTCCAAAACCCGGCAAAGATGCCACAAAAAAAGAAAACTACAGGCCAATATCACTGATGAACTTAGACGCAAAAATCCTCAACAAAATTCTAGCAAATAGAATCCAACAACACATCAAAAAGATCACACATCATGATCAAGTAGGCTTTATCCCAGGGATGCAAGGATTCTTCAATATTCGTAAATC